>ML327795.1:36677-50308 GCA_005239505.1 Nicotiana paniculata
GTTATAAATATATTATTACTAATTAATGTATTTGAAAAAAATATTTATACTTATAAAAATTTATAGGCATATATTTATCATATTAAATTTTAAGTTTTGATAATTACTTTATTTAAAATTTAGTCTAACTGTGTAATTATACTTGTGCAACCAAACAGTAAATTTGTAATTACACTATGGCAAACAGTTTATAAAATTACATGGAGTGATCGCAGAAATTATTTGCAAGCTTGCGCACACGTGGGAAAGTCCTTTAGTAGATTGTTTTTAGGTCCAATTGGTGAATCACAAATCTTCCTTACGCCTACAAGCAAGCTTCTTTTTTTTCGGTATGCCACTATGCCACTCAGCGAGCAAGGAGTGCCACGCACGAGCGGAGAAAAAAGAAAGCAAGGTAAATTCTTCTCTTTTTTAGGGAGAAATCCTCTAAATAAAATGGCGAACTGGACCCCTACCCCTTCTGAATTAACCATCGAAGGAGACTCATTCGGGACTACATACTACCGCATGTGGGATGTCCATAGATCAAATTATTTCGTGGATTAAATTTCACATGACTGTCTACGGTTCCATTGCGTGTGCTCGGGGTAGAAGTTTTGTATAAATGTATCGTCATGCTATTAAGTGGATGATGCTTCCCCTGTGCCTTATCAATAATTAATAAGGACGGTCGGGCTAAAGGTAACTACTTTTTACTCACCCTGTGAAAGGCATAGTTTTACGGAGAGACTTTCAGGCAAAAATTGGGCTAGACTTTGGTTGGGGAATGATAAGCTGATTCGCTTCTGGGATGATGTTTGGACGCGCCACTCTCCTCAAAGATGCATGTAAGAAGAACTCACATTCTCGTCCTGGCAGATGACCAGCCTGTTAAGGTATCTTTCTCAATGCCTTTTACAGCCTGGAGATATACGGTAGTAAGAGTGAGAGCCATCCGTCCAGGAGAGAAGCAAGCTACCCTTCTTTGATCCCCTTTCCAGGGCAGGGAAGAAGAAAGCACACGCTAAGTGGATCTTTACCAAAGTCATATCTCCATAAGTATCCAAAGCTGCTTTGCAACCTTCAGAGCTGGTTGACAGCCGTCTAGTCAGTCCCTCTCGCTCTTTGATAGACACCTTTCGGTACATCACTGTGTAATTACTACCATAGTAATTACACCAATTTCAGTTACCTGATGACTTTACAAACAGACCCTAAGTAATTTTTAATGTAAAATATAAACACTCTTTACAAAAGTAAACTTTTTTTACGTTTTTTTTAATTCTAGATAAGTTGGTGCTCTTGAAGGGGACCCTTGGCGTAACTGATAAAGTTGATGCCATGTGACTAGGAGGTCACAGGTTCGAGCCGTGAAAATAACCTCTTGCATAAATGCAGAGTAGGACCGCGTACAATAAACGCTTGTGATCCAGCCCTTCCTCGAATCCTGGCATAGCGGGAATTTAGTATGATGGGCAACCCTTTTTTTAGATAAGCTTGTGCTCTTATAAGATGATAGAGTTTAAGTTATATACAAAGTTGAATTTTTTTACAATTAGTGCAACTATAACCTGGTATACGACAAGTTATTACTTTATTATCCAAATGACACTACTAGAAATCCGGAGAAAAGCGACCAACAATTTGTGATCAAAATTGGTCTGTCAAAAAAAGCGATCAAAGTTGGTCGCTAAATTGGAGAAAATTATTAAATCATTATTCTAAATACATTAGCGACCAAGGTTGTTCGCTTTTTGGTCGATAATGTGGTCAAAATATTGACCGGACTGGTCAGACTTGCTTGGTCAAAGAAATATTAAAATTAGCGACCAACTTTGGTTGCTAATGTGGGACACAGTTATAAATTTTTAATAATTATATTATTATTTAAAAAAATTATAAGATATAAATAAATATAATTTAAAATTAGCGACTATAGTTGGTCGCTTACCAAAGGGGAAGCAGATAGAGACCAACTTTGATCGCTAATCTAGGACCCAGTTCTAACGTTTAACAATTATAATATTATTTTAAATATTCTATAAAATATAGATAAATCTGATTTAAATTTAGCGACCAACTTTGGTCGCTAATTTTAATTTCTCGATAATTAGCGACCAAAGTTGGTCTCTTTTCAGGTCAACATTGGTCAAAATTAAAAATCACTTTTATATTTACTATCTAAATAATATAAATGTAATCCGTTAACACTTTTGTAATACAAGAGATGAATACACTAAAATATACTCTAACATGCTATACAACCTACTCAAATGTATCATTGAATATAAAAAACAAATGTCTCGACTTATATCAATTAATATGTTATAATTGATTCATCGACTTATAATTTAGTGATGAATGAATGTAATTCATTAACTCTGTTGTAATACAAATAATGAATACTATTATATCAATTAATATAATAATATTATATTGGTTTATCAATTCATTAATTATTCGTACGTAGTAATGTATAAGATTGATCATCAATTGCAATATAGTTTATGCGTGTGTATGAAATTACTCATATACTTAAATATAACTTAAAAAATTACTTTACATAGATGCTATTATAATCTATTAAAAGTAATTACATAGTTAACAATTATCTATAATAATTGTAGTTAAATAAAATAAATATAGCTTATAATATTTAAAAACCAAAAAAGAAAAAAAACAATTTAATTTTTTTTTAAAAATAGCGACCAACTTTGGTCGCTATTTTCATTTTTTTACTTTTTAAAATAGTCAAACGGTCAGAACTTATTTACAGACCAAAAATAGCGACCAAAGTTGGTCGCTTTTCCTAATTCCAGAGACAAAATCGGGTTTCCCCCCATTTCTCTTATTTCCTTCCCCAAAATTTCTGTAATTCTCTCTTTCCCTCCCCTACTCTTTTTCACTCACCCAAATCCCATCCCCATCCCCCACCCCGTGCCACCACTTGCCCCCTTTCTCGCCTCCGCCTCGCCGGCCACCACCACTGCCACCCCTCTCTCTCTCCTTCTCCACCTAAAAAAAACCAAGGTTAGAATTATAACCTTGATCTTTGTTATTTCTAGTGTGTGTGTCTGTGTGTGTTACAATATTTGATGTATTGTAGTTTATTGTTTCAATTAGTGTTTCAATTCTTTGAACATTGTATTTTATTGAGGATTAGGGTTTAGGTCTTGTTTTAATTAGTTTTGTTAATTAATTTTATTAACTAATTAGTTTAATTATTGTTGAATTTAGTTTAGTTAGATTTGAGTTATACTTTGTATTGTCTTGATAGTTTAGTTAGAATTTAGGGTTTAGGATATGAATTAATTTTTTGGATATGAATTGAAATTTTAGTTTATGAATTGAAATTTTAAGATATGAATTGGACTTTTAGTTTATGTATTGTACTTTTAGTTTATGTATTGTAATTTTAGTTTATGTATTGGAATTTTAGCTTATAAATTAAAATTTTAGGATATGACTTGAACTTTTAATTTATGAATTGAATCTTGTGGATATGAATTGAACTTTTAGGATATGAATTGAGCCTTTAGGATATGAATTAAACCTTTAGGATATGAATTGAACCTTTTGGATATGAATTGAAATTTTAGGATATGAATTGGACTTTTAGTTTATGTATTATAATTTTAGTTTATGCATTGGAATTTTAGTTTATGTATTGTAATTTTAGTTTATAAATTGGAATTTTTGTGTATGAATTGAACTTTTAGGATATGAATTGAGCCTTTAGGATATGAATTGAACCTTTAGGATATGAATTGGACTTTTAGTTTATGTATTGGAATTTTAGTTTATAAATTAAAATTTTAGGATGTAAATTGGACTTTTAGTTTATGAATTAAAAAATTTGTGTATGAATTGAACTTCTAGGATATGAATTGAGCATTTAGGATATGAATTGAACTTTTGTGGATATGAATTGAACTTTTAGGATATGAATTGAGCCTTTAGGATATGAATTGAACTTTTAGTTTATGTATTGTAATTTTTATTTATAAATTAGAATTTTTGGATATGAATTGAGACTTTAGGATATGAATTGAACCTTTAGGATATGAATTGAACTTTTGTGGATATGAATTGAAATTTTAGGATATGAATTGAACCTTTAGGATATGAATTGAAATTTTTGGATATGAATTGAACTTTTAGGATATGAGTTGAACCTTTAGGATATGAAATTAATTAACTAAAAATATTAGGATATGAATTAACTAAATTAATTTATTCTTGTTTTATTTGTATAGATGGAGCATCGTACTTGGATGTACAATAGGAATTATCATAATCGGCGTGGATTGCGGGGGGATTTTTGTAGAAGGGGTTGATGACTTTATTAGACATGCAATGGAACTTCCACCAAGAATAACTTGGATACAGTACCTGGCAGAGTGGGTCTTCAATTGTTGTTATCATTAGTGACAATGATGATGAGGAGACAATGGCATGTGTTTCAAACAATGATGGTGTAGGTATGAATTTAACATTTCCTAAGTAGATAAAAGAAGATGTCACGACCCAAATTCCATAAGGTCGTGATGACGCCGAACATCAATGTCAGGCAAGCCAAATCATTAATTAATTGAAATAAATTTCCGGTTTTAACATATATGAAAATATTTCCTTTCACTTCACTACATATTAACCAAGTAAAAATCTGTTAAGTAAACCGATAGTTAGATATTACACTTTAACAAATATACCCCAACACATATCCCAGAACCCGGTGTCACAAGTACGTGAGTAATTTCTAAGAATTTATACAATCATTACAAAGCCTGTCCGAAATACAACTGGACAAGGAAATTTAAAATGAAACAAATACAGTACGAAGGAAGCTCTGTCGGCTGCGGATCGTCTCCGGATGATGCAGCTCGCCTAAGTCTCCGAATCCTCCACATTGCTATGAAAGTACCTGTGCAATAAAATGCACAACAAGTGTAGCATGAGTACAAAAATAACATGTACTCAGTAAGTCGCCCGCCTAACCTCATAGAGGTAGTGACGAGAGATCAAATTAGACATTTACTAACTAAAGGTCAATTTAGAATATTTAAGTGTGACACTAATCATGATTATCATAGGCACTTTATTAAAATCACGACTTAAAATATTTTCAACTCCGATCTCGTCTAACACTTTATATCTTCGTCATATTAATACAATTAATCAACATGGGTGATTTAGTCAAATAACAGTTAATCGACGGAAAGGAACAACTTCTTCCAAAATCTCTTTTAACAACTTTAAATCTCTATCATTTCAATTGATAATTTAATATTTCAGACTAGTAATCAGGCAAAATCATAGCAACTACGCAGCAAATATCATGTGCAACAAATGCCGAGGATCGAACAGCGCGGACCAACAATAATGCACTGTCGAAGGGTTGAGCGGCTCGAACCATATATGCATCTATCTTCCCCGCTCACGAATCAATCATGCGACGCGGTTAAAAATAATAAGGCTAGCCTGCTCGCGAATCATACCTGCGACTCAGGTGCTCATATGAATACACACAAATATATGGTCATCCTGCTCGCGAGTCATACATGTGACCCAGGAATTCTCTACTTCATTTTCCAAGAGGAAAAGAAGTTTAATTGAGAGTGACAAGGTTGATGGTAATGAAAAGTTGTCCGTTTCTCATGGCAGTTCCCATAAAACGGGGATCATAAGACTCTGTGATGACAAAGACGAAAGGAAGTTTTATTCTCAACTTTCTTTCAAGTATGATCCGTACAAGCTTAATGGGATTGGTGATATTTCTTCGGATTCAGACAATGATTTGAGTGACAAAAGTATGGAAATGCTAATCAAAAGAATTAAAGGTAAAACGCTTCTCTAAGGAAGAGAAGTTTGGAGAAATCTGCTGCCTATAAAGTGCACATATCATGTTCATGCAGAGTTTAACATCCTTTCGGTACAGCACTGTGTAATTACTACCCTAGTAATTACACAAATTTCAATTACCTGATGGCTTTGCAAACAGACCCTAAGTAATTTGGTAATGTAAAATATAAACACTCTTTTACAAAAGTAAACTCTTTTTACGTTTTTTTTTAATTCTAGATAAGCTTGTGCTCATGAAGGGGACACTTGATGTAACTGATAAAGTGGATGCCATGTGACTAGGAGGTCACAGGTTCGAGCCGTAAAAATAACCTCTTGCATAAATGCAGAGTAAGACCGCGTACAATAGATGCTTGTGATCCAGCTCTTCCTCGAATCCTGGCATAGCGGGAATTTAGTATGATGGGCAACCCTTTTTTTAGATAAGTTTGTGCTCTTATAAGATGATAGAGTTTAAGTTATATACAAAGTTGAATTTTTTTACAATTGGTGCAACTATAACCTGGTATACGACAAGTTATTACTTTGTTATCCAAATGACACTACTAGAAATCCGGAGAAAAGCGATCAATAATTTGCGACCAAAATTGGTCTGTCAAAAAAAGCGACCAAAGTTGGTCGCTAAATTGGAGAAAATTATTAAATAATTATTCTAAATACATTAGCGACCAAGGTTGTTCGCTTTTTGGTCGATAATGTGGTCAAAATGTTGACCGGACTGGTCAGACTTGCTTGGTCAAAGAAATATTGAAATTAGCGACCAACTTTGGTCGCTAATGTGGGACACAGTTATAAATTTTAATAATTATATTATTATTTAAAAAAATTATAAAATATAAATAAATATAATTTAAAATTAGCGACTATAGTTGGTCGTTTACCAAAGGGGAAGCAGATAGAGACCAACTTTGATCGCTAATCTAGGACCCAGTTCTAACGTTTAACAATTATAATATTATTTTAAATATTCTATAAAATATAGATAAATCTGATTTAAATTTAGCGACCAACTTTGGTCGCTAATTTTAATTTCTCGATAATTAGCGACCAAAGTTGGTCTCTTTTCAGGTCAACATTGGTCAAAATTAAAAATCACTTTTATATTTACTATCTAAATAATATAAATATAATCCGTTAACACTTTTGTAATACAAGAGATGGATACACAAAAATATACTCTAACATGCTATACAACCTACTCAGATGTATCATTGAATATAAAAAACAAAATGTCTCGACTTATATCAATTAATATGTTATAATTGATTCGTCGACTTATAATCTAGTGATGAATGAATGTAATTCATTAACTCTGTTATAATACAACTAATGAATACTATTATATCAATTAATAGAATAATATTATATTGGTTTATCAATTCATTAATTATTCGTACGTAGTAATGTATAATATTGATCATCAATTACAATATAGTTTATGCGTGTGTATGAAATTATTCATATACTTAAATATAACTTAAAAAATACTTTACATAGATGCTATTATAATCTATTAAAGCAATTACATAGTTTGGTCGCTAATTAACACAGATTTCCAGAAAAGCGACCAACTTTGGTCGCTTTAATATTTTAATAATATAAATTTAGCGACTAAAGTTGGTCGCTTTTTTTTAATTTTTTTTAAAAATAAGCGCAACAAAATAGCGACCAAGTCAGGTTGGATGCATTTTGGACGCTTTTTCACTGTTTAGCGACCAAAGTATGGTTGCTTTTTCCCGGATTTTTAGTAGTGAGATCATATGAAGCTAATTGATACCAATATTTACATATCTTTTGTTAGTGCACCTCTAAACACATGAGAAGTTTAAGGACTCATGAACTCGAAACGCATGAGAAGTTTTACGGATCTATAGACGTCTCCTCTGCGCTTATACAGTGGAACGCATCGAATCCCAATCCTAAGCTCAGAAATTGGTAAACATGTTTGTCCTGCAAATTCATCCTCTCCAGAGGGGTCATAATCTTTAACATCAATGCGAAGCAAAGCCAGTTCAGGAACACGAATTGGGAATACGAATTCCTCATTCCATATTGGTATCCATTGATCGTCAACTATCTTAGTTCTGCACATGTTCTTAGTATCAGCAGGAACTCCTGCAATTCCAACCTGCAATTTTCTCAATTAATTAATTTTGTCAATAATGTAAACTATAAATAATCTCTGTCAATGTTTTGGTAATGTCTTAACCAGCAACTTACCCTGGCATAGAAGTCTGGAGGGGAACAATAATCAAAGTGTCTAAAGTGGAAGTCTGAACGCCAACCTTCTCCCATGTATATCTTTACCTTTTTATCAAAATGAAATTTATACACATGAGTTACATATGTTATTCTCAAGTAGAAGCCTAAGCACAGACGAATCCAGAATTTTAATTTAATTGGTTCAATCTTTATGTTTTTAGCACTGAATCCATTGCGCGTTAAAAGTTATGGGTTCAAAATGTAATTTTGATGCTCTTTTACATATATATCTAAGCCACTATTAAAGTTACGGGTTCAGTTGAACCCATAGCTCGTGAGCTGAGCGCAAGATCTAAAATTACGCGCGGAAGTTCTGTGACTAAATACTATACTTCCTCCATTTTAATTTACATACGACATAGTTCATTTGAGTATCAATTATTTTTTAAACAAATAAATACTTTTAAAACTTGTAATCTTAAGTATATTAGTAATATAAACCTTGAGAATTGTCTTCACTGGCAAGGCCATAGAATTGAAAACTTCATGACATGCGCCATCAGGACTTAGTAAAAATTCTGGTTTTTTCACATAACCACAGCCTCCGTTGGCTCGAAAAAATCCTTGCATCATCCATAGGTACTTACAATATCCCTGTTACATATATAGAAATATTTAATTAATTAAGGTTCTTACTGTAATCTTGCCCCATCGTTTTTTAGAATTTCTTTATTTTTCATTCCCCTTAACTGAAAGTATATATATATATATATATATATGAAGGAAATGGCAAGATAGACCAGTACCTGCATGTTAAATGCAACCATCTGAGCTCCGCGCATCCATGCAATTAGAGGATCATAGTTTGATGAGTTAATGCGTGCACCCTTTGGGTACACCCTTAATATATGTCGTTGAGTAAATCTGAAGTAAGAAAAATAATACTATCTCATGATCAATTACATTAACTTTTTTGGTATCTAATTGGTGAGTGAAAATATTTTCTGGAAATTAAATAATTATATCAAAGACAATAAGCTGAAGATTTAATTATATAACTTACCGAATTAGTTGATGGCCATGTTCAGTGACAGCTAAAACTTTTTCAAGGGCTTGTTCATTCATGCTAAGACGTCCAACTTTATCAAAACTTGCATGCCTCCCAAAATTTTCCATGCTACCTTTGTGCTTCGTTGCATGGATTGCTATCAAATCTCTATATTTGAGAACTTCTTCCAACTCCTCATCATGGTCTTCATCCCTCTCCTACGTACCAATTATTTGAAGGAAAATGTTTGAGAAATATCATTTATCTAGCTTATAGTATACATATACCAACAACGGTAATGTATTTTAACCCGTTTAAGAGTTAACCTGCCCTATTTATAGAAACTTATTTTCTATGCAGTGACAGTGTAAAAGAAATTGTACTATCATACTGACCAACAATATATATGTAACTCTCCATATCAAACTCGATACGGTGACCTAGCTATAGAATAGAGTAAAACCTACTATACCATGTTAAATTACACTGATAATTAAGGACGTGCAAAACAAGGGGTAGAGAATAATAAGGACAAGTTAAACCTGAGTATTTGTATCAAGTTCATTCTCCAAATGTCCGCTTCTGTGATTACCTTATTGTCTGATTCGGCGCTACTCTTTTGTGGTGGTTTCGTTGAAATTAAGATTTTATTCTTTAAAGAGTTTGGTGAAGGAAACTCGTTCATTTCTGATTGTGGGATGAATAGCATGGAACCAAATGTTTTCTTGACCATCTGCGTTCAAGATTATGTTGACATAGAATAATAATCAGAGGAATACGTACGTTTTAATATTTTATATTAAAAGAAATCCATAAAAAGTGGGATTAGTAATTTGAAATAAGACAAAATTATTCATAATACCTTGAAACAATAAATAGAAATATACTATATAGATTTCACCTGAGCGACTTTTCTTTGAAGGTGTGGGTAAGGATGAAGGTGGTCTTCAAAGGTTAATATAACAGGATATTCAGAATCTGAGAAAGCAACCTCCTTTATGGCTTTCAGACATTTGCTTAGTTTAACAGGAGTTGTCAGTGTCCTGCAGTTTTCAATTTCATAGTGATGTTAGAATTTATTATTATCTTTGGTCGTAAATTGGATCCAGAGTTTGATGTCTTAAATAAGAATGAAAAAGTAAAGAACGATGTAATTTGCTTTCTTTAACATTAAAAAAAGGTCATAATAAACTGCAGACATGAAAAACTGGTCTTATATGGTCTTTGACATTTAAAAAAAAAACTGGTTATAATAAACAGACATGTGAAATTTTATCTTAGCTAGCTCGTGAAACAAGAAAGACGAAGGATCTATATTCAATACGGAATCAAAGAATTGCCAGGTTCAATACGGTAATTTACATAGTAAATGCCTTCCCCCCCCCCCCCCNGGTTAAAGTAAGTTCAATGAAGAAATAGTTACCCTCCGTGACAAACATCGATATCATCTTTGGTAATATTAGACCAAAGGTCCAATTCAATCACTCTAACTCCTTTCTTTAGTGCCTTCTTTATAGGTTCAGTACTACAATCGCTGCTCAGCTGATTTCCAGTTAAGTAAGAGTTATGTCCGGTGTATATATAATAATGAGCCAATGGAGCATCCATATTTTGGTGGACCTAAATAACCAAAAATATACAGAAAGTAAAGAAGAGCAGTAAAAGTTTGTATCTAAATTAAGGTGAAATTGACAAAGATAATTGTAATACCTTGGACTGGTGGGCAAAGTTATAATCACCAATAAGATATTTAAAGAAAGCATCAAGATTCAATCCTCTTTTGTGGACAATATTGTGATGATGCTTGAGGCTATTGCATATATTTTGGGCCTCTTTTGTTACATTCACCTCCTTCTGTTCTTTGTTTAAGAAACTAATTAGATTATCTATGCTCATAATCCCATTTACTGAGTAAGATTCAAAGACTTGCTTAATATCCTCTGGTATTTCACCTCCCCTTAACTTGAATCCTAGTGACCAGCAGAAGCAGATCTTGAAATGTTGCTTATTATTATTGGTAGACATTTTCTCGACCAGAGCAACAGTAATTCCAATTATTACTATCACAGATTATTGTATCTGAATTTGTTTGTTTTCATTTATATATAGGAATATTAATATCTTTGCTCGTGATATGCATGGTGGAATATTCGAAAACTTATTGGTTTCCATATTCTAGGAATTGCTTAGGAATATATATATATATTGTCCCTACTTTTGGTCCCAGTAAGAATAAATTATGCCTACACGAAAAGTGATGCTTGCTCTGTCTGAAACTTTAAATTGAAGAGGAAGAGCAAGTTATGTTTCTTGATGGTGGGGTTGATTGGAATCAAAATGGAAAATTTCAGTGGCAAAGCAAAAAATTTGGGATTCAAAACAAATTGCAATTCAAACGTGTGACCTAAAATAATTTTTATGTTAGTGTAATTTAAGTCAACAACTTATATAAAAGAAAACAAATTGTTTTATTTCCTTTGCCCGTGGAAATTCTTAACCCAGAAGTCATCCGATCGAAAATTTGTCTTAGACACCTATATGTCATTTGATTCATGTCTTCTGCTAAAGGGGTTCAAAAAAGGAATAAGTTAAAAAATTAAAGAGATTGTAGCTAGTGGGAATATAACCAATCACCTCGTAATTGGTTTTGAACCCTTTTGACCATTTACTCCTGCAATCCACCCCTCGTTCCAAGTTAACCTAGTTTACTACTGCAATCACATGATTTCTTGATTACCTGATTTAATACGCTCAGAATATTAACAATACTTCTCTTTTTTTTTCCAAGATTCTATGATTGCAAGTGATTTCGAACTGTCAAAGATTGTAGAAAAGGGAAAAAGAAACCCTCAACCACCGTGTAGCAGCTGTTGTGCATGGAGAGTACGTATAGTTATTTCAAGTCGTGAATACTGAAAATCGCCAATACTTTATAAAACGCATTCAGTGGTCTTCACAAAAGCAGGGCCAAATATGTGGATTTAAACTCAAGTAGATGGCGGAAAAGGGAAGCGAAATCATGAATCTATGTACAATCTTAATAAATAACAACGGACGAGTCCAAACGTTGTTCTTTCTTCGGTTCTTGACCTTTGATATAATCTTTGACTCTTCTAATTTCATACGACACCACCAACTTTGAATTTATCGACATTAGCTCTGAAACTCTACCCCACCCACCAACCCTTTATGGATTTTATATAAATATATATAATAAATCAGCTTGCGTACACCTCGACTATTCTGCTGATGCTCATTTTTTGTCTTTGTTAGGATCTAAATCCCGGTCTCCAAGGTTTATACACACTTCATTGACCACACACGACCTCCGGCCTTTTATGGAATTAGCGACGACCAAGAGAAGAAACTTCCTTATAAACATACAACCGGTGCAATTAATTGGTCTGCACGTACGCCTCTCCTGTTACGTTCTTCAGAAACAACTCAAGCATTCTAGCCGAATCTCAATTTTTTAACCTGCAGCAAAGAACCGAATTTTAGTTATCATGTAAGAAATCGTAAGAGACGTCTAGCAGGATACTCCACATATCAATGCAGGCAACATAAAATATCAATATCAATTTAAATACAGAATACATGTTAAACGCAAAGACATGGGAGGCAACATACTTTATTCGAGACTCTCTTAACCTACTTACAAACATCATTTTGGCAACACAAATATTTCCTTTCCCTGCATAGATTGGAGATGCATGGTCAAGTTACATGAAATTGTATGACAACCTGAATGACTATCCATAAACATATAACATAATCATATTTACTCTCAACCTGCTTTGTTTCAAACAGAAATTTATGCAAAACACCAGCAACTCTCGTCCTAAAGAAAAACATCAGTCTTGTTGCTACCAAAGTGCCTTATGTCCCTCAACAAAGCTGAATGCAAACATTCCCTTGGAACTGGACGGAAAAAATGAACCTGTAGGAACAAGAAATCATACTTGAATATTGAAGAATGTGTAACGTATAATACACATGCCTCTTTTGTAAATTAATAAACAACATGATACATCGTATCTTACCCCACGCTTATTGATGCCAGATATGATTTTCTCTGGCAAGAGTCCAATAGGATCATTAATCTTTCCAACAGCAAAGAAAACTGAATTCCCATACGGAAGAGTCCGCAGGATCTGCATAAATTGTTGTTTGGCACCATCTTTGGGCAAGTTTTCTCCTGCAGACAACTGTTGGACTTTAAGCATTGGGCTTAAAAGTCTAAGAGTGTGAATTGGGAAATGGTGGGAAATAAAAAGGAGGGAAATGAAAATTTGAATCAAGTGAGCTTTTGTCATGAATTTTGTACCACATTGGTGAAAGACAACTACACTTGTGTGTATAAATATATGATCACTTCTTAGAGCTCTTAAAAGGAGTTGAAGAGGATGTATCTTTGCGCCGTCGTCGTTGCTCGCTCGACTTGGCTTCGGATTTGGATTTGGAAAACGCTGCCTTTGCACTTTTTCCTGAACAGACATCACACCTCTTCCAATAGTTGCCTATAAATTCTGAGGCATGG
>ML327797.1:0-43692 GCA_005239505.1 Nicotiana paniculata
TATATATATATATATAATATATTTAATAGAAAACTTAAAAGAAACACATATATAACAAACATATTCCTCTATCCCCAATCTTAAATAATGTCATGTCCTCATGACAAATAAATCAAAAGTAAAAGGAGATAGAGCTTCCCTGATTTTTTTCGATTCTGGCCTCATTTCCTTTTTCTTGGCTTCTCAAGGTTTCTCTCATATAACAAAGACAAGATTATGGCAAAAAAATATTCTTTTTCATGATAGGAGAAAAATTTTATTGTCGAAATCATGAGAGTGCTTCTTTATCATGACAAAATATATTAATACATACTGCACACACACACACACACACACACACATATATAAAATGTAATACAAACATGCAATTATTGTTATTTTTTTTTACTTTTTTTTATAAGAAAAAAAACTAATTTTATTATATATATTTAATAAAAAGGAAATATTATATGTTACTACTAATAATTACTTAAAAGATTAAAGAGAGGGGAAGAAAATAGTTCTGAGTGTAACGTCTCCAGCTTGACTTATTTAAAAATTAGGCAAAAAGGATTGTTGAAGCATGTTTGTCAAAGAATCTGCTGATATAAGGCTTCAAAGGATGACCGTTTACTTTGAATTTGTCTTCCCTATCTGTACGTTGTATTTCTATGGTACCATAGGGGGTCACTCCTGTTACTAAATATGGTCCTGTCCAGCGAGACTTAAACTTTCCTGGGAATAACCTCAATCTTCTATTGTACAGAAGAACTTGATTTCCAACTTTAAAATCTTTATGGCGGATGAGCTTGTCATGCCATTTTTTTGTCTTTTCCTCGTACAATTTAGCATTTTCGTATGTTGTAAGTCTGAACTCTTCCAACTCATCAAGCTGGAATAGACGATTTTTACCTGCATCTGGCAAGTTTAGATTCAATAATTTTATAGCCCACTATTCTTTATGTTCTAATTCCACAAGTAAATGACAAGCTTTCCCAAAAATTAGTCTATAAGGAGAAGTGCCTATGGGAGTTTTATAAGCAGTTCTGTATGCCCATAAAGCATTATCCAAATTTAAAGACCAATCTTTTCGAGAAGAACCAATGGTTTTTTCTAAAATTCTTTTTAATTCTTTGTTGGAAACTTCTACTTGTCCGTTTGTATGAGCATGATATGGAGTTCCTGATTTATGAGTTATTCCATATTTTAATAACAAGCTAGAAAATTAGCTATTTATAAAATGAGTTCCTTGATCACTTATTATAAATCGTGGAGTTCCAAATCTAGAAAAATATTTTTCTTGAGAAAAACACAAATAATATGAGCATCATTTTTTCTAGTAGCAATTGCTTTTACCCATTTTGAAACATAGTCAGCAGCTACCAAAATATATTCATAGCCGTTTGAAGGAGGAAAATGACCCATACAATCAATGCCCCAAACATCAAAGGTTTCACACAGAAAAATAGAGTTAAGAGGCATTTCGTCCCTTTTTGAATTGTTACCGATTCTCTGGCATTTATCGCAAGCGGCGACATAATGGTTGTGACTGAAAATATTTGTTCATCAGGAAATTTCTCTTTGATATCTTTTATCTCAGTAGGTGGATTTTCCAAACGAGACAAATGATCAGCTACCTGATTCTCAGAACCTTTTTGATCTTTTATTTTAAGATCGAATTCTTGTGGAAGGAGTATCCATCTTAGTAATTTGGGTCTAGCATCTTTCTTTGTTAAGAGGTACTTTAAAGATGTATGATCAGTATAAATTGTAACCTTTGTTCCTATCAAATAGGACCGAAATTTGTCAAACGCAAACACTACTGCTAGTAGTTCCTTCTCAGTTGTAGCATAATTCTTTTGAGCTTCATTAAGTGTTCTACTGTCATAATAAATAGGCCTGAAAATCTTGTCTCTCTTTTGTCCCAATATCGCACCGACTGCCATATCACTTGCATCAAACAGTATTTCAAATGGTTCGCTCCAATAAGGAGAAGCAACAATTGGATCATTAGTCAATTGCTTCTTAAGAATCTCAAATGCTTTCCTACAATTATCTGAATATTCAAACTTCACATCTTTCATCAGTAGGTTAGTCATAGGTTTTGAAAAATCTTTTATAAACCTTCTATAAAAACCTGCATGCCCTAATAAACTTCTTATGCCTTTAACTGTGGTAGGAGGGAGTAATCCTGCTATAAGATCAATTTTAGCCTTATCAACTTTTATACCTTTAGCAGAAATTTTATGTCCTAAAGAAATTCCCTCTGTTACCATGAAGTGACATTTTTCCCATTTAAGACCCAAATTTGTCTCTTCACATCTTTTAAGCACCAAAGTCAAATGATAGAGACAATCTTCAAGTGTATTACCAAAAAGAGTGAAATCATCTATAAAGATTTCAAGAAACATTTCAGTCATGTCTGAGAAAATTGCCGACATGCAACGTTGAAATGTAGCAGGAGCGTTGCATAGTCCAAATGACATTCTTCGATAAGCATACGTACCTTGGGGGCATGTGAATGTGGTTTTCTCCTGATCTTCTGGAGCAACTGGTATTTGATTATACCTAGAATATCCGTCAAGAAAATAGTAGAAACCATGGCCTGCAATTCTTTCAAGCATTTGGTCAATAAAAGACAAAGAAAAATGGTCTTTTCTTGTGGCATCATTAAGTTGTCTATAATCAATACAAACTCTCCATCCTTTGACTGTTCTAGTAGGTATGAGTTCATTATTTTTATTTTTTATTACTGTCATACCTCCTTTCTTTGGTACTACATGTACAGGACTTACCCAAGGACTGTCAGATATTGGATAAATGATACTTGCTGCGAGAAGTTTCACCACTTATTTCTTGACGACTTCCTGCATTGCTGGGTTTAGTATCCTTTGGGGTTGGACTATAGGCTTATACTCATTCTACATAAGAATCCTGTGCATACAAATAGCTGGACTGATTTCTTTGATGTCAGCTATAGTCCACCCTAAGGCTCTTTTGTGTTTTCTTAGGACTTCAATCAGTTTGCTTTCCTGTTCTATAGTCAACGAAGATGAAATGATTATTGGAAATAATTTATGTTCAAGAAGCACACATTTTAAATGAGAAGGGAAATCTTTGAGTTCAATTTTTAATTGAACTCCTTCTTGAGAGACTTTCTCTTTTTCTGACTCTTTTTCTAGTATTTCAGCTTCTTGTCTAATTATGGGGTTATTATCAGTTATGGTACCTGACCTAGCCAAACATCTCTCCTGTGAATCACTAATTAACTGATTATCTTTGTATTCATCTACAATGTCATCTAGTAAGTCCATTTGAAAACAAGATGATGATGACTCATCCCCAGGAAATTTCATCATTTTATGCATGTCAAAAATCACTCTTTCCTCATCAATTCACAATATTAATTGTCCTTGGTGAACATCAATAATTGCTCTCCCTGTTGCGTGAAATGGTCTACCTAAAATTAATGGTACCTCAGTATTTTCTTCCATTTCAAGCACTATAAAATCTACTGGGAATACAAATTTGTCAACTCTAACAATGATATTTTCAATAATTTCTTTTGGTCTCTTAGTACTTTTATCAGCTAATTGAAGAGCACCAGTATTTTTCATTTCACCAAGTTCTAATTTTCTAAAAATTGAAAAAGACATTAGATTTTATTGAAGCGCCTGAATCACATAACGCCTTTTCAAAATGAGCACCTCCCACGGTACAAGGAATTGTATAACTTTCCGGATCACCCAGTTTCTGCGGGAGCTTATTTTGAAGTATATCACTATATTTTTCTGTAAGCTTAACCACTGAAAATTCTTCCAATTTTCTTTTACTTGACAAAATTTCTTTGAGAAATTTAGCATATGAAGGCATTTGTGTCAAAGCATCTGTGAAAGGTATTTTAAAGTAAAGTTGCTTCAAAATATCTAGAAACTTTGAAAATTGTTTGTCAATGTTTTCTCTTTTCATCTTTTGGGGAAAAGGGAAAGGTACAAAGTGAGGATTTGTTATCAATTCATTTTCTAGTACATTTTTCCCTTTATTCTTTTGTTATTTTGGAAACTTAGATTCCATCTTATTCTCACCTTCATTTACCTTTTCCACTTCTTGTGGATTTCCTTCTTTATCTGCATAAGGATCATCAAGAGATTTACCTGATCGTAGAGAGATGGCCTTGAGGTTTTCTTTTGGATTTTTCACAGTGTTTCTTGGTAGAGCACCTTGAATTTTTCCAGACATAAGGATTTCTAATTGGCTTACCCGAATTTCCAAATTCTTGATAGCTGAATGTTGACTTTCAACCTTCTCGTCAGTAGCCTTAATGAATTTATACATCAGGTTTTCAAGGCTTTGTTGATGAGCTCTTTGAGGCTGCTGCTGATATTGTTGAAAATTTTGTTTCCCTCTATTTTGATTTTGAAAACCAAGCGGTCCCTGTACCTGCTGCTTTTGATTAAAAAGTCTTTGAGGATTTTCAGCACCATTAGGATTACACCGTTGAAATCCTGGATGTTTTTGTGCCATGGGACTACCGAATGAGTAATTATTTCTATAACCAATCACATTTAATTGTTCCTCATTTTGTGTTGAATCTTGACATTCATGATTCAGATGATTACCTTGACAACCATCACAATTCTCAAGTTGGTATGATGAGTGAGTACCTACCTGAAAGGCCTCAACTTTTTGTGTTAAGTTTGCAATTTGTTGTGTCAATGAATTCAAAGCTTCAACTTGATTTACTCCTGATATTTTCTTGATAATCATTCTGTCTGAGGGCCATTGAACAACAGTTTTTGAAATCTCATTAAGCAATTGCATTGCTTCTGCAGTAGTTTTTCCAATTATTGATCCTCCTGATGCTGTATTGTAACGACCTGATCGGTCGTTCTGAGAAATTAAGCTCCATTCGCTGGAATAAGGTCTTGAACAACTTATACTTTGTGTTTATCGACTTACGTGTATGGTTGGATTCAGTTACCAGATAATCCGAAGTTGAATTGGAAGGAAAATTTCTATTTTTGAAGCTTAAGTGATGGAAGTTGACCGGAGGTTTGACTTTTGAGTAAACGACATCAAAATGAGTTTTGGGTGATGCCAACAACTTCGTATGATGATTTTGGACGTTCGGAATTGGTTTTGAAGGTCCGTAGAGTAATTTGAGGTAATTCGGTGAAAGTTAGAATTTTGGCGATTTCGACTGATAGGTGAAATTTTGATATTGGGATCGGAACGGAATTTCGAGAGTGGCTGTAGGTCTGTTGTGTCATTTATGACTTGTCTGTAAAATTTGGCATCATTCCGGGTTAAATTGATAGGTTTCGGCACGAGTTTTGATAATTGAAGATTTGAAAATTCATAAGTTTGATTTTTTTGTTTGATTCGTCATTTTGGTGTTGTTTTATGTGATTTGAATCCTTAAGCGAGTCCGTGTTAGGTTATATGACTTGTCTGTGTGTTTGGACGGGGTCCCGAGGAGTCCTGGGTGTGTTTCGGATAGGCTTCGTGTCAATTTTCCATCTTTTTGCACTGCTGATGCTACTTCTGGTTTCCTTCTATGCAATCGCATAGTAGTAGTCGCGATCTCATAGTGTTTCCTTGCACCCGCCCATTTTTCTTTCACCACGTTCGCAATAACTGGTCCGCGATCGCACAACTCTAGCCATTTTATTATTCGCGTTCGCATTCGCCCTTGCGATCGCACAATAGAGAGACTGGATCGAGCCAGAACATGTTCCTTCTATGAAATCGCAAACAATGCCCCGCGTTTGCATATACTTCCCCTCCCCTTCTTCTGCGATCGCAAAGTGGTGCACGCGACCGCGTAGTGCAATGTAACGACCTGGCCGATCGTTCCGTGGGATTAGCCCCGTTTCCCTCATTTCTGCTTTATCATATGTTGCTTATCCTATTTATGTTGTGTTGGGTCGGTTGGTTCGGGTTCGGAGTGGTCGTGGTGAGAATTGAGACACTTAGTCTCTTAAATTAGCTTAATAGTTGAAAAAGTCAACTGGGAGTTGACTTATTGGTAAACGACCTCATAATGTGGATTTTATGGCTCGGATAGCTTCATTAGGTGATTTGGGACTTAGGAGTGTGTTCGGAATGAATTTTAGATCTCCGGTGTAGAATTAGGCTTGAATTGGCGAAATTTAATTTTTGGCGATTTCCGATCGGCAGTGGAAAATAGGTTATCAGGGTTGGAATGGGATTCCGAAAGT
Organism: Nicotiana paniculata; assembly: GCA_005239505.1. Lineage (NCBI taxonomy): Eukaryota > Viridiplantae > Streptophyta > Magnoliopsida > Solanales > Solanaceae > Nicotiana > Nicotiana paniculata. Next base: position 6,201 of record ML327797.1, read on the forward strand.
TGGAGCAGGTTCATAATGTCATTTTGGATATGTGTGCAAAATTTCAGGTCAATCGGATGTGTTTTGGTTGGTTTCGGCATCTTTGGCGAAATTTAGAAGTTTGAAAGTTCATAGGCTTGAATTTGATGTAATTTTGGTTTTTTCGTGTTGTTTTTGGTGTTTCGAAGGCTCGACTAAGTTTGAATGATGATATGGGGTGTGTTGGTAGGATTGGTTGAGGTCCCGGGGGCCTTGGGTGTATTTCGGATGCTCAAACGGGCACTTTTTGGCCTTAAGAAGTCTGCTCTTTTCTGGTGTTTTAGCAACAGTGATTCCTTCACTGCGATCGTGTGGATTCATACGCGATCGCGTAGAGTAGAATAGTGGGGCAGGCATTTTGTTCTATGCGTTCGCGTGGTTAGGATTGTGATCGCATAGGTTGAGGAGGCGGAGCATCGCGATCGCGTGGGCTGTGGTACGATAACATAGAGGTTCTGAGGCGCGTGTGTGGGATGGTCTTTTGTTCTATGCGATCCCGTGTGTTGGTGTGCAATCGCGTAAAGTGGTCTGGGGTGTGCATCGCAATCATGTGGCTATAGTCCCGATCGCACTGAAGGGATTTTAAGTGCTGGGCAGAATGTTTTAAAGCCCATTGTTGCGAAATTTTCATCACTTTCCTCCATTGTTAAACGAGTTGAAAGCTATTTGAGAGGGTTTGAAGAAGAAATCAAAGCGGCTCACTTGGAGGTAAGGTTTCCAACTTTATAACTCGTTTCTATATCGTTTTCTTAGCAATTTAACCGGACAATTGTTGAAATTAAACCCAAAATTTGGGGAAGATAAGTGCATGGAATTTGGAATTTTTTTTGAGGATTTGAGTGGGAAATTGTGGTCCGATTTTGGTGTTCTTGGTATGTATAGAATCGTGGGAGGACGAGGTTTCTAGTGACATAAACTTTATCGAATTCAGAGGCGTGGTTCCGGGGCTCGGGTTTGCCCGAATTTCGAGAATTTTGTATAAATTGATAGTTTTCGATTGGGTTTGTTCTTTTAGAGTATACTGATGATGTTAAACTGGTTTTGGTTAGATTCATAGCAATCGAGAGCCAATTTGAGGGGAAAGAGCATCGCGGATTAGTATTGTGGCCCGGTAGAGGTAAGTAATGGTTATAAATCTTGTCATGAGGGTATGAAATCCCAGACTTCATATTTCTCACTGTTTTTAGAATGGCGCTGTAAGGCCCCGAAAAATTTTGCTAAGCAATATTGGATTTCTGGGTGCCAGGTAGACTAATTATAATATTTTATGTGCTATAAATATGATGTAAATGAATTGGATGTGGTGAATAAGTGTATGAGTCATGTAATAAGTAATGTGAGGTCCAAGGAGAAGCCTAAGTCTAANGGGTGGGGGGCTTTTTTTTTTACTGCTATTTCCTCACTCTTGATTTATGATTTACACTCAGTCATGTTGTGCTTAACTGTTTTCGAAACTCAGCCTTATTTACACTATTTTGAGATATAAAATGATGTTTTGGGTTGAGTACCCCGTTTTACTGATACGCCCGAGGGGCTTTTGAGAGGTTCTGGCTGAGTGAGGTCGAGGGACAGATTGTGAGGATAGGATACGCCACGAGGTGTCTTGATATTAGCGCTTGGGATGAAGGAGCCCTTCCGAAGTCTGTACACACCCCAGTGAACGCAGGTACCTACTGAGTGCTGAGTGCCGAGTGCCGAGTGATGAGTGATTGGGAGGCATGAGTGACAGTGAGGTTGCCTGAGGGGCTGATACTGAGTGGCTGTAAGGTGCTGAGTGATGGTCTGCCCGAGGGGCAATTTATGATTCATGTTTCTGCCCGAGGGGATACTTATGATTCATTTCATTTTTACACTAAATCTTTCGTTATTTTTATTTCTTAAATTCTTGGAAAAACACATTTTTCAAAGGATTTTTCTAAAGTTGGTTTTAAGGCATGATGATTACATATATCTATGTATATACTGTTGGAAAGAAAGGCTGTGCATATTGTGAACTGATGATATTGATTTTTATGTGTTTCTTGCCGCTTAGACTTGATTTAGTTTCATTACTACTGAGTTGGCGTACTCAGATTACTCCCTGCACCCCTGTGTGCAGATTCCGAGCGTTAGCTATCTATTCCGTGAGGAGCCGGAGTTCGAGATATAGAGGTAGCTATTCAGCATCCGCAACATCTCTGTTTTTCCCTTCCTCTGTTGTACCTAACTATTCGTTCGGAGATTTTGTAATATAATAGTAGATTGTTAGTATATTTCTTAGATGCTCATGACCTGTTGACTCCGGATTTTGGGGATGGTTTAGACTATTTAGCTGTTTGTTTTGCCTAATGAATTTTGTAATTCTATATACTTTATGAAATGTTGAAAATGGTTGGGATTTTAGAAAGAAACTGTAATTATGTGACTATTGGCTAGCCTAGTTCCACGATAGGCGCCATCATGCTAGTTTAGGATTTGGGGTCGTGACATGTAATTTCACCAACGACCATCCTTCCTTCTATGCGATCGCATCTTCTCGTCCGCGATCGCATTGAACAAAATACCTAGGCAGACAGTTTATATCTTCAAAATCGAAGGGTTCACCATTTTATCAAATTTTGACTTCTAGAGCTCGGTTCTTGGTGATTTTTGAGGGTTTTTTCACAAAATTCGATTGGGTAAGTGTTCTTCAACTAAAATTAAATATATTCCATGATTTTATCTTTATTTTCATCATTTAAATTGTGTTTTGAGTTGAGAAAGTGTTGGTTTTGAAAGAAAACTTCTAAAATGGAAAATCGTGATTTGAGGGATCAAATGATATCAGAATTCTATAAATTTTGTATGGTTGAACTCGTATGAGAATGGGTATTCGGATTTTGTAAAATTTGACGGGTTCCGAGGTGCAGGCCCGGGGGTCGACTTTTGGGTCGATTTTTATATTTTTGTAAAGATTGAAACTTTATTATTCAGAATAGTTCGTTATACGCTTTATGTGTATTTTGAAGTTGTTTTAGTTGATTTTGAGCTGTCCGGAGGTCTTTTCGCCCGAGAAGTCCATTTTTGAGTACCCATTGTCATCTTTGAGGTAAGTATCTTTCCTAACCTTGTGTGAGGGAATTACCCCTTAGTATTGAGTCTTCTATGTGGATTGTAGTCCGTGTACGCGAGGTGGTAGTCAGTCAGCTAGAGGCCGCCCTAGAGGGGGAGGTCGAGCAGATGGAGGTCAGCCCCATATGTATGCATTCCCAGCCAGGCCAGATCCTATGGCCTCCAATGTAGTGATCACAGGTATTGTCTCAGTCTGTTGCCGAGATGCTTTGGCTTTATTTGACCCTGGTTCTATATATTCCTATGTTTCTTCATATTTTGCCCATTTCCTGGATATTCCCCGTGAGTCTTTAGTTACCTCTGTTCATGTGTCGACTCCGGTGGGTGATACTGTTGTCGTGGACCGTGTGTATCGGTCGTGTGTGATATCTATTGGGGGTTTGGAGACCCGAGTGGACCTACTGTTACTCAGCATGGTTGATTTTGATGTGATATTGGGCATGTATTGGTTATTTCGGTGTCATGCTGTTCTTGATTGTCACGCTAAGACCGTGACCTTAGCTATCGGGATGTCCGAGGGTTGAGTGGAGAGGTTCTTCTGAGTATATGCCTAGCAGGGTGATTTCCTACCTGAAGGCTCATCGCATGGTTGAGAAGGGGTGTTTATCTTATCTGGATTTTGTGAGGGATGTCAGTGGTGAGACTTCCGCTATTGATTCAGTTCTTGTGGTCCGTGACTTTTCGGACGTGTTTCCTGCAGACCTGCCAGGCATGCCACCTGACATGGACATTGATTTTGGTATTGACCTGGTGCTAGGAACCCATCCTATTTCTATTCCACCTTATCGTATGGCACCAACGGAGCTAAAGGAATTAAAGGAGCAGCTTCAGGAACTCCTAGATAAGGGGTTCATTCGGCCTAGTATGTCACCTTGGGGTGCACCGGTGTTTTTCGTAATGAAGAAGGATGGTTCTATGCGTATGTGTATTGATTATCGGCAGCTGAACAGAGTTACGGTGAATAATCGGTATCCCTTGCCTCGTATAGATGAATTGTTTGATCAATTACAGGGTGCCAGGGTATTTTCCAAGATTGACTTGCGTTCCGGGTATCATCAGTTGAAGATTCGGGGGCCAGACATCCCGAAGACTGCTTTCAGGACTAGATATGGTCATTATGAGTTCCTGGTTATGTCATTTGGGCTGACCAATGCCCCAACAACCTTTATGCACTTGATGCACAGTGTATTTTGGCCTTATCTGGATTCTTTCGTCATCGTGTTATTGACGATATCTTGGTGTATTCTCGATCTCGGGAGGATCATGAGCATCATTTGAGAGTTGTGCTTCAAACCTTGAGGGAGAAGAGATTGTATGCAAAATTTTCAAAGTGTGAGTTCTGGCTTGATTCGGTAGAATTCTTGGGGCACGTGGTGTCCAGTGAGGGTATTCAGGTTGACCCAAAGAAGATAGAGGCAGTGTAGAGATGGCCTAGACCGTCATCAGCTACCGAGATTCGCAATTTCCTTGGTTTTGCAGGGTACTATCGCTGTTTTGTAAAGAGATTCTCCTCTATTGTAGCACCTATGACCAGACTGACTTAGAAAGGTGATCAGTTCATATGGACTGAGGAGTGTGAGGAGAGCTTTCAGAAGCTCAAGTCAGCTTTTACTAAAACTCCGGTATTGATTTTGCCTACGGGTTTAGGTTCTTATACAGTTTACTGTGATGCCTAGAGAGTTGGCCTTGGAGCAGTTTTGATGCAGGACGGTAGGGTGATTGCCTACGCGTCCAGACAGTTGAAGGTGTACAAGAAGAATTATCCAGTGCACGATCTTGAGCTAGCAACTATTGTTCACGCCTTGAAGATTTGGCATCACTATTTGTATGGAGTGCATTGTGAGATTTTTACTGATCACCATAGTTTGCAGCATCTGCTTTTGCAGAAGGATCTGAATTTGCATCAGAGGAGGTGGTTGGAGCTTCTCAAGGATTATTACCTCACTATTTTATATCATCTGGGGAAGGCCAATGTAGTGGCCGATGCCCTGAGTCGCAGTGCGGAGAGTTTGGAGAGTCTAGCCTACCTTCCAGTAGCAGAGCGGCCATTAGCACTTGATGTTCAGGCCTTAGCGGGTTAGTTGGTGATATTGGATCTGTCAGCGCCTCTGTGGGTATTGGCTTGCGTAGCCTCCAGGTCTTCTCTTTATGATTAGGTTAGAGCACGCCAGTATGATGATCCACATTTACTTGTTCTTTAGGACATGGTCCGTCGCGGTGATGCTAGGGATGTGGTTATTGGTGATGATGGGGTCATGCGGATGCATGGCCGGATTTGCGTGCCCAATGTAGATGGGCTTCAAGATTTGATTCTAGATGAGGCCCATAGTTCGCGGTATTCCATCCACCCGGGTGCCGCGAAGATGTATCAGGATCCGCGACAATATTATTGGTGGAGACGGATGAAGAAAGATATTTTTGAGTTTGTGGCTCGGTGTCTCAACTGTCAGCAGGTCAAGTATGAGCACCATAGACCAGGTGGATTGCTTCAGAGATTTGATATTCCGGAGTGGAAGTGGGAGATGGTCACCATGGGCTTCGTAGTTGGGCTCCCACGGACTTCAAGGAGGTTTGATGCTATATGGGTTATTATGGATCGGCTGACCAAGTCCGCGCACTTCATTCCTATTGGTACTACTTATTCTTCGGAGCGTCTAGCTGAGATTTATATCAGGGAGGTTGTCCGATTGCATGAGGTTCTAGTTTCTATCATTTCTGACAGAGGTACTCAGTTCACATCTCAGTTCTAGAGAGCCGTACAGAGAGAGTTGGGTACTCAGGTCGAGTTGAGCACATCATTTCATCCTCAGACCGACGGGCAGTCGGAGCGTACTATTCAGATTTTGGAGGATATGTTGCGTGCCTGTGTCATTGATTTCGGGGGTTCATGGGACCAGTTTCTGCCACTCGCGGAGTTTGCATATAATAATAGTTATCAGTCGAGTATCCATATGGCTCCGTATGAGGCTTTATATAGTAGGAGGTGCAGATCTCCGGTTGGTTTGAGCCGCGCGAGGCTAGACTATTGGGCACAGACCTGGTTCAGGATGCGTTGGGTAAGGCGAAGTTGATTTAGGAGCGGCTTCGTACGACGCAGTCTAGGCAGAAGAGCTATGCGGACCGGAAGGTCCGGGATGTGTCTTTTATGGTTGGGGATAAGGTGTTGCTAAAGGTGTCACCCATGAAGGGTGTTATGAGGTTCGAGAAGAGGGGAAAGCTGAGTCCCAGGTTCATTGGGCCATTTGAGGTGCTTCAGGGGATTGGGGAGGTGGCTTATAGACTTGCCTTGCCTCCCAGCTTGTCGAGTATTCATCCGATGTTTCATGTTTCGATGCTCCGGAAGTATGTTGGTGACCCGTCTCATGTTTTGGACTTCAGCACGGTTCAACTCTAGGGTGATATGTAATATGAGGTAGAGCTAGTGGCTATTTTGGGTCGTCAGGTCAGAAAGCTGAGGTCTAAGGATATAGCTTCAGTGAAGGTTCAATGGAGAGGACAACCGGTGGAGGATTCCACTTAGGAGACTGAGCGGGAGATGCGGAGCAGATATCCTAACTTATTCGAGGCTCCAGGTATGTTTCTAGACCCGTTCGAGGACGAACGTTTGTTTAAGAGGGGGAGGATGTTATGATCCGGCCGGTCGTTCCGTGGTAGTAGCCTCGTTTCACCCGTTTCTGCTTTATCATATGTTGCTTAGCCTATTTATGTTGTGTTGGGTCGGTTGGTTTGGGTTCGGAGTGGTCGTGATGAGAATTGAGACACTTAGTCTCTTAAATTAGCTTAATAGTCGAAAAAGTTAATTGGGAGTTGACTTATTGGTAAAAAACCTCGGAATACGGATTTTATGGCTTGGATACTTCGTTAGGTGATTCGGGACTTATGAGTGTGTTCGGAATGAAGTTTTGATGTCAGGTGTAGAATTAGGCTTGAATTGGCGAAAGTTAGTTTTTGGCGATTTCTGTTCGGCAGTGGAAAATAGGCTATCGGGGTCGGAATGAGATTCCGGAAGTTGGAGCAGGTTTGTAATGTCATTTTGGATATGTGTGCAAAATTCAGGTCAATCGGATGTGGTTTAGTTGGTTTCGGCATCATTGGCGAAATTTAGAAGTTTCAAAGTTCATAGGCTTGAATTTGATGTAATTATGGCGTTTTCGTGTTGTTTTTGGTGTTTTGAAGGCTCGACTAAGTTTGAATGATGATATGGGGTGTGTTGGTAGGATTGGTTGAGGTCCCGGGGGCCTTGGGTGTATTTCGGATGCTCAAACGGGCACTTTTTGGCCTTAAGAAATCTGCTGTTTTCTGGTGTTTTAGCAGCAGTGATTCCTTCACTGCGATCGCGTGATTCATCCGCGATCGCGTAGAGTAAAAGAGTGGGGCAGGCATTTTTTTCCTATGCGATCGCGTGGTTAGGATTGCGATTGCATAGGTTGAGCAGGTGGAGCAGTGCGATCGCGTGGGCTGTGGTGCTTTCGCATAGAGGTTCTGAGGCGCGTGTGTGGGATGGTCTTTTGTTCTATGCGATCGCGTGTGTTTGTGTGCGATCGCGTAGAGTGGTCTGGGGTGTGCATCGCGATCGCGTGGCTAGAGTCGCGATCGCACTGAAGGTATTTTAAGTGCTGGGCAGAATGTTTTAAAGCCCATTGTTGCGAAATTTTCATCACTTTCCTCCATTGTTAAACGAGTTGAGAGCTATTTGAGAGGGTTTGAAGAAGAAATCAAAGCGGCTCACTTGGAGGTAAGGTTTCCAACTTCATAACTCGTTTCTATATCATTTTCTTAGAAACTTAACCGGACAATTGTTGGAATTAAACCCAAAATTTGGGGAAGATAAGTGCATCGAATTTGAAATTTTCTTTTGAGGATTTGAGTGGGCAATTGTGGTCTGATTTTAGTGTTCTTGGTATGTATATAATCGTGGGAGGACGAGGTTTCTAGTGACATAAACTTTATCGAATTCAGAGGCGTGGTTCCGGGGCTCGGGTTTGCCCGAATTTCGAGAATTTTGTATAAATTGATAGTTTTCGATTGGGTTTGTTCTTTTAGAGTATACTGATGATGTTAAACTGGTTTTGGTTAGATTCATAGCAATCGAGAGCCAATTTGAGGGGAAAGAGCATCGCGGATTAGTATTGTGGCCCGGTAGAGGTAAGTAATGGTTATAAATCTTGTCATGAGGGTATGAAATCCCAGACTTCATATTTCTCACTGTTTTTAGAATGGCGCTGTAAGGCCCCGAAAAATTTTGCTAAGCAATATTGGATTTCTGGGTGCCAGGTAGACTAATTATAATATTTTATGTGCTATAAATATGATGTAAATGAATTGGATATATTAAATAAGTGCAGAAGTCATATAATAACTAATGTGAGGTCCAAGGAGAAGCCTAAGTCTAAGCCAAATGGGAAAATTTCATAATAGGCTAAAATTCCAAAGGTACTTGCACTAGACTACACTTTGAACGAGCATACATAAATATATATATATGGTATTATATTATGAAAAACCTATCAAATGAAAGGTCTTCGAGTCTAGTTTCCAACTCTTCAAACCGTTCGTTATTTGGACATTGCTACACAAAGTTATGATTACATTACCAAAAGCTGAAAAAATGTGATCATGTGTCGAATCTGCGATCGCATTTCTGTCGCATTTTTGACTCTGCGATCGCAGATCTGTCGCAAATTGGGCCAGTGTTGCCCAGTTTTGGGCATCTATTTCGCGATGCATTCTGCGGCCCACATTCTTGTTTTGCGGTCCATTATGCGATCGCAGGCCCTGTTTCTGAGGCTTATTTTCCCTATTTTTGTAACCCGACCCCATTTTCATAAATAGGTTTAGGGGCTTCATTTGGGGTCATTTTCTACTGATTTTAGAGAGAGATGAGAGCATGAAGAGAGAGAAATAAGGGGTCTAACTTCATAATCACCCAAATCTTTCTCAAGTCTTCAAGAATCAAGGAAGATAACCTTAGATTGTCCTTCATCCGGGTAAGTCCTACTCCCAAAAATTTCATGCAAGAGGTTAAGGGTTCAAATATGTTGTGAGGGTTAGAAATGGGCCATGCATGTGGGACTAAGTTGTAGTATGTGTTATTAAAGAACTAATTTGGGTAGTTCATGTTAAAATTTGGTTGAGGAAAGAGGGAATTGCCATTTTTAAACCTTGTAGTCTACTTCACATGTTAAGTGTTTGATGAAATTCCTAAGAGAGTTACACCATGGGTAATCCTCCTAATTATTAATCGATTTCCGTTATCTCCTTATAGATTTTTATTGCTAGAGGTGTTGGTGTATTGTATAAACTTAAGGAAAAGTTCTTTGAGGTATGTATGGCTAACTCTAATCCTCATAGGATAAACCCATTGTGCTCACTTTCCGGGTATGATTCTCTTGTAGGATATCTATGGAATTTATGTGTTCTATGTGCCTAATTGAGAAATTCTTGCTTCTATGTCATTCCATGCTAATACCATATCGTTGTGCTACTTGAGTATATGAGTTGTGATCTTTATGTTCCTTCTTCTACTATGTGTGCGATCCTTGCATATGATGGGTGTGGTAAATATGAAAGATTGGAATGGTATGAAATATGAATCAAAAAGCTGTTATGATATGAAATGTGAGTAAAGAGATGGTAATGATGTGAAATGTGAAACATGAGGTTGAATTGTTATGAAGCACGAAACAATGGATTAGGAAATTTTGAAACATGAATTAATGGATAAGATGGTTATGGAATATGGATTAAAGGATAAATTGTCGTGAAAAATGAATTAAAGGACTCTAATGATATGAAATATGAATCCAAGAGCAAAGAGCAATATGTGTTGGGGATCAAAAAGGGTTAAAAATGATATAAGTGATCTAAAACACCCATAATTGTACTAGGAGAATGTCCTAGGGGTGAGAAGGCCTATTCGGTTTGGCTGGGATCGGACTCCATGCCGTACACATGGATGACTTGATATTGTGATATGATTGTGATATGATGATAATTATTGTCCTCACTATTTTCAGTTGAGATGGCCTAGCCGACTGGGCAGAGATCGGACTCCATGTGCTGTGCACGAGCCACGGTGTTAGCCTAGCCTATTCGGGCAGAGATCGAACACCGTGAGAACAAGCCACAGTGGTTATATGTGATGTGATTGAAATTCGGAACTCACCTAGGATGGCTTAGCCGATCGGACAGAGATCAGACTCCGTGTGACAACGACACAGTGGATCAGTAATAATTATAACAAGATGAAATCTAAAAGAACATTAACCAAAAGATGGCAAAACGGGCTGAGGGATGTGTAACTCTTGTCGTGTTTTTCCTTGCTTCGGCGTATTGTTGTATGATGCCTCTATTTGTGTTGACTATTGATGTTTATCCTATCTAGAGTAGGTTTGTTCATACATACTAGTACTATTCAATGGTACTAACGTCCCTTTTGTCGTGGGCGCTACATCTTTTATATGGATGTACGTGGTTCTATAGCAGGTAGCTCTGATCGCCGATAGTGGTGCCTTCCCTTCATCTCTTCAGCAGTCTTGGTGAGCCCCACTTCCTCTCGGGGCTGTGTGTATTACATGTTGTCTTAGTTTGTGTAACGAACCGGTCCCTCGTTACGTAGAACCTGCATTATAATTACTATTCTCGACTTGTCATAGGTTGGTTATACTATTATTGATGTGTTAGAGTTGGTAGGATTGAAATTGGAATGGTTGTAATGAGTGTTTAGCCACTTAGGAAACGACCTCGGAATGCGTATTTTATGGCTCATATAGCTTCGTTAGGTGATTTGGGACTTAGGAATGTGTTCGGAATATTTTTGTGATGTCCGGTGTAGAATTAGGCTTGAATTGGCAAAAGTTAGTTTTTGGTGATTTCCGGTCTGCAGTGGAAAATAGGCTATCGGGGTCGGAATGGAATTCCGGAAATTGGAACAAGTTTGTAATGTCATTTTGGATGTGTCTGCAAAATTTCAGGTCAATTAGAGTTGTTTTGGATAGTTTCGGCATCGTTGGTGGATTTTAGAAATTTCAAAGTTCTTAGGCTTGAATCCAATGTAAATTTGGTGTTTTGACGTTAGTTTTGGTGTTTTGAGAGTGCAACTAAGTTTGAATAATAAATTATGATGTGTTGGTAACTTTTGTTGGGGTCCCGAGGGGCTCGAGATTGATTTCAGATGGTTAACGGAAATTCGGGGTTGAAAAAAAATGTAGCAAACAACTGCTGAAGTTTTCCCACAGTGATTTCCCCACCTGCGAATGTTTTACCGCAGGAGCGGGCCCGCAGGAGCGAGAAGGGCACCGCAGGTGCGGAAGATTGGCTGGGTGAGAAGTTTTCCGCAGGTGCGAGTAAGTTGTCGCACCTGCGAGGCCGTAGGTGCGGGAGGTCGATCGCAAGTGCGGAGTTGGGCCGTTTAATAAAAAGTTGCAGGTGCGGTTTTTTCGACCGCAGGTGCGAGATAGGGGCCGCAGGTGCGGAACACCTGGGCAGAAGGTATAAATTGCAACCCTCTGCGACTTAAACCCTTTTTACACCATTCTTGTACGGACATATAGCTTTGGGGGCGATTGTTAAAGAGAGAATTCATTTTTTTTCATAGAGGTAAGTGTTTTGATCATTAAAACTCATTTATGGATGATTATATAACATAATATCAGTATTAAATTCACGAAAATCAGTAGAAAAAGGTGGGTTTAGGGCTTGAGATTTTGAGACCTTTAGGGATTTATTTGAGGGGTCAAACGAACTCCGATTTTAGTGTTCTTTATATGTACGGACTCGTGGGATGATGAAGAACAATTTGGTATAAAAATTTCTGAGTTTCAGGACGTGGGAACGGGGGTCGGGTTTTGACCAAATTCGGGTTTTTGAGCTAAATTGATATTTTTCGATTGGAATTCACTCCTTAAGCATAATTTGATGATAAAAATCTGAACTTGGTAGATTTGGAGCNAAATTGATATTTTTCGATTGGAATTCACTCCTTAAGCATAATTTGATGATAAAAATCTGAACTTGGTAGACTTGGAGCACTCAGAGGCCAGATTTAGAGGCAAAGGCACTGCAGAGTAGTATTTTAGCCGGTTTTGAGGTAAGTAACGTTTCCAAACTTGGTTCTGAGGGTTCGAAACCCCGAGCTAAATTATTTATGACTATTGTTGAGGTGACGCACATGCCAAGTGACGGGTGTACGGGCGTGCACCGAGTATTTGTGGCCTGGCTTATCCCATGGCACCGCTTAGTGATTATTTCATGATGACATCTGTGCTTCTATTAATGTGGTAATTGTGAACATGTTAGGAATCATGTTAAGTATAAATGCTAGGCTTCATGCTGAAAATGCTGAGACCCGAGTGGTCGTATATTGCTGTCTCATTTTGTAATTATTTGATGTCATATACTCAGTCCTGTTATAGCATATCACTTCATATCTCAGTCTCAGTATTGTTAATTACATGCATACTTATCATTGTTTTGGGTTGATGGAGGCATTTGTGAGCCATGTGAGTTAGAATGAAGAGTAATGACTGAGTGAGGCCGAGAGCCTGTTACTGAGAAAGTTATGAGAATGGATTTCACACTGCAACGACATTTAAATCATGCCTTCGTTGGCTTGATATGGCGCTTGGGCCACTAGGGCCCCTCCGGAGCCTTTGCACCCCCAGTGAGCGCAGTGATGAGGGATGGATCTTCCCTGGGCATGGATCTTGTCCGAAGTGATGAGGGATGGATCTTCCCTGAGCATGGATCTTGTCCGAAGTGATATTGAGGGATGGATCTTCCCTGGGCATGGATCTTTTCCGAAGCTGATGTTATGAGAGGGATGGATCTTCCCTGGATATGGAAATTGTCCGAGTGTTGTATTCCGGAGATGGATCTTCTCCGTGGGGGCTGGATTGGCCTTTTTCCTCAGTACATAGTGACTACGGTCACCGATGTTTATACATATTCCGAGATGGAACTTCCCTAGGCCTGAGAGCCATATATAGTACTGAGTGGACTTCTGTAGGAGAGTTGTGAGCACTATGTGCATATCCATACTGGTTTCATACATATATTTTATGATGTCATGTAGATTATACTGGCATCCTTGGCATATTTTCTCATTCTAATAAACTGTTAGCATGTCTAAATTCTGCATAATATTTATTGTAACATAACTGAGGTTTGTCCGTCACTACTTCTCAGCCCATAGTTTGGGTTCGTTACTTCTGAGTTGGTGTACTCACGTTACCCCTGCACCTTGTGTGCAGATCCAGGTACATCGGGACCCGGTAGCGGATGTTGAGCGGCGTTCAGCTTTTCTATTGGAGTTGTCGAGGTAGCAGCCGGCGATCACGACCTCGTCTTCTCTTTCTTATTCTACCTGTTGTTCTTTATTTTGAGACAATGTTGTCCATTTCTCCTTTTCTTTGCTTTATGTTTTAGTAGCTCATGACTGAGTGACACCGGATCCGGGGTTGGAGGTTTAAATTTAGTTTTTCACACATTGTTTTTAAATTTCAGATTCTTAATATTATCAATAAATTCGTTTAAAAATCACATTTTTACTGAAAATTGAATTTAGCTTAGTTAAATAGGGAGGCTTGCATGGTTCCACGACAGGCGCCATCACGACTCCGAAATTGGGTCGTGACAGTTTGTTTATGTCGTTTCTTTTGAGGTATAGCCGGGACCTTGTTACCGGCAAGTCTATGTATTCTTCTCCGTACTCTTAGAGGCTCCGTAGACACTATGTGGGTGGTAAATATATTTTGGGTAGTTTTTGTACTTACTCGTAATCGTGGCCGCGTATCGGGAATGTTGTATTTAGTATGTATGTTTTGGTAAGATCTAATGTTAAAACGTTAAAAGAGGAAAAATGGACTTTATGTTGTGAATCCACGTTTTTGATTTTCTCTTGCTATTTCATATGAATAATGTATGCTATAAACACGGGGAAGCGCGTTGGGTAGAAAAGGCAAATCAGGTTCGCTTGACCGGGTTCATTCGGTTAGGTGCCGTCCCGTCCCTCGGTTTTGGGGTGTGACAGGCACACATGTCGGATGACGAGTATGTGGCACGCACTGATTTTTGAGTGGACTTGGTCCTCTCCGCGGAAATTATTGAGTTGCGTATTTTAATCTAAATCATATGTTAAATTGTTTTCTAAAGACTATTGCTATATTTGGGCTATAAGCCATGTTTGGGGCCTCGTGCCGACTTGTTTAGACCCCTTGGAAGGGGGGGGGGGAGGGCTTTTTTTTACTGCTATTTCCTCACTGTTGATTTATGATTTACACTCAGTCATGTTGTACTTAACTGTTTTCGAAACTCAGCCTTATTTATATTATTTTGAGATATAAAATGATGTTTTAGGTCGAGTACCCTGTTTTACTATCGTGGTACTAGGCAAGTCGACTACTTAGACAGTTCCAACACTTTAAATGTTTGAAAGATACTAAAAAAATTTAAATAAATAAATATCTCTTAAAACAAAATAGGAAATCATAACTTTAATACATAAATCCTTCCCAAAATCGGGGTGTCACTGAGTACACGAGCATCTACATAAAGACATAGTCTGGTACACTGTCTAGAAAGTAAGGCTGAATAATAAACTGAAAGATAAGGGAGGAGAGTCAAGGTATGCGGATGCCAAGCAGCTACCTCGACAATCTCCAAAGGTCCGGACTCTGCAAATCAACAATCGCTGTGACTGAAAGCACCTGGATCTGCGCACGAGGTGCATGGTGTAGCATGAGTATAACCAACTCAATAAGTATCGCAAATAAACAAGGCAAGGTAAGAGAAGCTTAATTTGTTGAGGTCACTAGTTAAATCAGTACAATTCTGCCCTATTTTAGTAACACAACATAAAAGTTTAAGCTAGCTCATAAGGCTTCGTGAGACGAATAACCGTGTGTACATGTGCACTGGTGCTCAAGTACCCTTCTCAATAGTATTATAGTATGTAGAGGAAAGAAACACATAAATTAGCTAAATGATCAAGAAAATACAAGTTCCACACACTGCACAGACAACTCACGTGTTGCACGGGAAACTCACATGCTAACAATAGAATCTACACGGACAACTCACGTATGACACGGACAACTCACGTGTTGCACGGGAAACTCACATGCTAACAATAGAATCTACACGGACAACTCATGTATGACACGGACAACTCACGTGTCAATAATATCAATATATGGATCCGCACGGACAACTCACATGCCAATAATATCAATATATGGATCCGCACGGACAACTCACATGCCAATAACACAATCCGCTCGGTATAGCCGCAGGCCCCAGTCCAAAATATCATACAGAAGCAATAAAGCTAGTTTACAGGTATATAATGAATGAAATAAGGTTCTTCTATCCTTGGAATAGTGTAAATAGCATGCCGAAGTGTAGGCATGTGTGAAGTGTGCCATCGTAGCTCAATACGGCAGTTTCATCATTGAAAAATATTTATCAAGTTCGTTTAAGGATTACACCTCTAAGTAGACTCATCATGGCTCAATCAGATCACATGAACTGTTACTACATGTTAGTTATCAAAGCTCAAATCTTAACAGTCATTTATGGGCTTATAGGAGCCCAAACACAACCCAAACATCAACATAAAATCCCAGTGCCCACACATGGGATCATCCC
This sequence comes from Nicotiana paniculata, assembly GCA_005239505.1. Classification (NCBI taxonomy): domain Eukaryota; kingdom Viridiplantae; phylum Streptophyta; class Magnoliopsida; order Solanales; family Solanaceae; genus Nicotiana; species Nicotiana paniculata. Next base: position 21,954 of record ML327797.1, read on the forward strand.
CACGTGGCTATCACAACAATTAAGGCAACTGGTGCCTCAACCGAGTTTAAATACGATACTTACCTCAAGCAACTCGAATCACCCGACTAGCAAGCCCTTGCCTAACAAATCGGCCTCTGAACGTCTCAAATCTAGCCATAAACAATGCGATACAATTAACACGAGCTAAAAGAAGTAATTCCATATAAAAATGCTAAGTTCCTAGTCAAAAGTCAAAAAGCCAACTCAAAAGTCAACCCTCAAGCTCAGGTCTCGGAATCTGGTAAAAGTCACAAAATCCGAATACCCATTCCATCATGAGTCCAAACATACCAAAACAACTCAAATCCGACACCAAAAAGCCACTCAAATCCCCAAAATTTGGCCTAAGAAGTTTCAACATTTTCCCCAAATTTCCAACTCCAACCACTTATTAAATGAAAAAATAACGAATGTAATATAACTAAAATCGAGTTAGAATCACTTACCCCAATCAAATCCTTGAAAATCCCTTCAAGAATTGCCCAAGTCTGAGGTCTCTAGATCAAAATATGAAAAATGGGTTCAAACCCTCATTTTTGAAATTTAATACTGCTGCCCAGTGATTACTCTTCGCGATCAGGGAAAGTCCCTCGCGATCGCGAAGAACAAAACAAAGATTCCCCCAAAAATAGCCTTTGCGAACGAGACTGACTACACGCGAACACGGTTCAATGATTCACAGACCTACGCGATCGCGAAGAACAACTTCGCGTGACCCCATAGCCTCACTTCCTTGTACACGAAGGCGGTCCCCTCTACGTGTACGCGAAGCACAAGCTTCACCTCCTCCGTGATCGCGTCCCCCACAATGGGAACACGAAGAACAAAAATTCAACAGCCCTGAGTGACCCTTCGCTATGTGGACCTATCCTCGCGATCGCATAGATTGAAACTAGAACGGGACACCAGAAATTCTTCAGCAGTCTTGCAAGTCCATAATTGACCGGTTAACAGTACGAAACTCACCCGAGGCACCCGGGACCTCAACCAAACATACCAACAAGTCCCAAAACGTCATACAAACTTAGTCGAGCCTTCAAATCACATCAAACAACGCTAAAACCACGAATCGCACATCGATTCAAGCCTAATGAACTTTTGAACTTCCAACTTCTACTTTCGATGCCGAAACCTATCAAATCATGTCCAATTGACCCCAAATTTTACACACAAGTCACAAATGACACAACGGACCTACTCAAACTCCCGAACCCCAATCCGAGCTCGGTAACCGCAAAGTCCACTCTCGATCAAACTTCTAAATTTCCAACTTTAGTCATTTCAAGCCTAATTCAACTACGGTCCTCCAAATCACTATCCGAACATGCTCCTAAGACCAAAATTACCCAACGTAGCTAACAAAACGATCAAAACTCCATTCTGGGGTTGTTTACACACAAGTCAACATCCGGTTAACCTTTTCAACTTAAGCTTTAAACCTTGAGACTAAGTGTCTCAATTCATTCAGAAATCTCTCCGGATCCGAACCGACTACCCCAGCAAGTCACATAACAACAATTAAGCAGGGAATGAACAGTAAATGGGAGAACGAGGCTACAACTCTCAAAACGACTGGCCGAGTCATTATATATATATATATATATAGTTTAGAGTGAGAGAGATAGAGAGATAGAGAGAGAATTAGATTATATTTTATGTATATTCTTTTGCGTAGTAATCTATTTTTCGTTTATCCGAGTGGTTAAAAATTCTTAAAATTTTAATTATATAAGAAATATTTATTTATGTATAAAATATTCATTTGGCGAATTTGTCAATGTTAGTATGATTTTATTATTCTTGTTATTACAATATTTTAAATGATTATTTAATTTTTTTTACATAATAAATAATTTATATATTTTATGTAAGATCTTATTTTGGTGCTTAAAGTTTTTTAATTTTATCATCATATCTTTAATATCTTAAGTAAATTTTAGTTTTATTTTACATTTTAACTTACTCCAAAGTATAAATAATCATATGTTTCTCAATTTATGTCTTTCTATATTTTTTTTTTAATTTTTTTCTATTTTAGTTTTTTAATTAATTCTTTATCTTTATATTTCTAGCTAATATAGAAGAAAATCTATGAGTGGATCAATATATGTATGTATATATATATATATATATATATATATATATATAGAGAGAGAGAGAGAGAGAGAGAGAGAGATATTAGAGTTATCTAAGATCTATTTAGATTATATGTCTAAGTCCTTAATTATGTTCCCTTTATCATTCCTAATTATTAATATTATCCTAAAATTTCCAAGTGGCCTCTTTTTAGCTTGCCACTTGGCTTAACCACAATACATACCACCCTCTTTAATATAATATAGATGTGAACAATAAATTTTGTGTCATGAAAATAATTAAGACTAGGAAATATCTCAACAACAACAATAACAGACCTAGTGTAATCCCACAAGTGGGGTCTAGGGAGGGTAGTATGTAGGAAAACATTATCCCTACCTTCAAGAAGGCAGAGGGGCTGTTTCTAAAAGACCTTTGACTTAGGAAAGATAAAAGGAAGGGAAGAAGAAAGCACACCATTTAGAAAACTGAAGCAAAAATAGAAAGATACAAAACTAAAACTGAGTATTGTAATTAGAAGGCCAAAATGAAAGCAACGACAAGTAATCACAGAAATCAAAGAATATAAAAATACATAAATAATGCTAACTCATGTACTAAAGTTATTGTTACAGGCAAGGACAATGCTAGGAGACCTATACTGACCCTTTACCTTTATTCTCAACCTCTACACCTTCCTATCCATGGTCATGTCCTCAGTGAGTTGGAGCAATGCCATATTTTGCCTAATCACCTCGCCTCAATACTTCTTCCACCTACCTCTACCTCTCCTTAGGCCTTTTAGGGCCAACCTCTCACACCTCCTCATAGATGCATCCGTGCCTCTCCTCTTCACATGCCCGCACCATCTAAGTCTCACCTACCGCATCTTATCCTCCACAGGGGCCACACCTACCTTGTCTCAAATAACTTCATCTCTAATTCTATCTAGCCTCGTATGATTGCACATCCATCTCAACATCATCATTTTAGCCACCTTCATCTTTTGGACATGAGAGTTCTTGACTAGCTAACACTCTGCCCTATATAACATAGTGTAAATATCCGGCCGGTCATTTTGAGTATTTTAGCCCCAATCCCTATTTATTGCCTCTTATATGTTGTATTATGGTATGTGGCTTGCCGAAGGTGTTTGGTTTTGGTTTGGATGAGTTTCAGAGTGAAATGGGACACATAGTCCCTAAGTTGGGGCTTAAGTTGAAAGAGTTGACCGTGGTTTGACTCTTGTGTAGACAACTTTAGAATGGAGTTTTGACAGTTTCAATAGCACCCTATGGTTATTTTGGCTTTAGGAGCGTGTTCGGATGTTGATTTGGAGGTTCGTAGGTCGTTTCGACTTGAATTGGCGAAAGTTAGAAAGTTAAAGGTTTGGAAGTTTGAGAAGTTTTACCGGGAGTTGAATTTATTGAAATCGGGGTCGTATTTCGATTTCAGAAGTTTGAATAGGTCCTTCATGTCATTTGTGACTTCTGTGCAAAATTTAAAGTCAACCAGAATTGTTTTGGTATGAATCGACATTAGTTTTGGAATTCGGAAGTTCATAGTATCAATAGGATTGAATTGGGTTGCGATTCATAGAATCAATGTTGTTTAATGTAATTTTTAGCCTCGAGTAGGTTTGTTATATGTTTTGGAACTTGTTGGTATATTCGAACGGGGTCCTAGGGCCCCCGGGTGTGATTCGAATTGAATCTGGAACAATTTTGGACTTGTGCACTTTGCTAAACCAGTGTTGTTCTAGTGTCATTGCACCTGCAGAGGGTTTGGCTGCATATGCGGACACGCAAATGTGAGAGGCTGATCGTAGAAGCAACGGGCTTTGGGCCAGGCAGGAATTGCAGATGCGAGGTTTTTTCCGCATCTGCAAGCTCGCAGGTGCGATGATTTTTGTCGTAGATGCGGACATGGCTAGGGAGGCTTGGGATCGTAGAAGCAGACATCGTCTGCAAAAGCACGTTTTGCCCGCAAAAGTGGAAGCGCAAAGGTGCATTTGTTCTGCAGAAGCGAAAAGTCATGGCTTAAGTTGGAACCGCACCTGCAATGTTTTTTCTGCAGGTGTAACGTCACAGATGCGACCCTTAGCCCGCAAATGCAGAATCACTGGGGAAGAAAAGGGGTCTTCAAGGGTTTGGATTTCATTTCCATATTTTGGACCTAGACAGCTCAGTTTGTGGTGATTTTTTCGAGAGTTTTTCAAGAAAATCATTGGGGTAAGAGATTCTAACTCGATTTTGGCTACATTACACGAATCCATTCTTATTTTCATAATTTAACTAGTGTTTTGAGTTGGAAATTTGGGGGGAAATTGTGAAAAACTTCCTAGACTAAATTTTGAGTTTTTGAATGGCGATTTGAAGTCGGATTTGAGTAATTCTTGTATGGTTGGACTCATTATCAAATGTGTGTTCGGATTTTGTAATTTTTGTCGGGATTCCGAGACGCGAGCCTGGGTTGAATTTTCGTAACTTTATTGTTCGAAATAGTTTCCTATAGTTTATATTTATGGAATGAAGCTGTTTTGGTTAGATTCGAGTCGTTCGAAGTTGGATAATCGAGGGAAAGGCTTACTAGTGGATTAGTTAACGTGTTTTGAGGTAAGTGTCTTGCCTAACTTTGCGTGGGGGAATTACCCCTTAGGATTGGTGTTGGTTTGTGTTAATTGTGATATGTGAAAGCCGTGTACGAAAGGTGACGAGTGTGTACACAGGATAAATGTGGAAATTGACCGATTTTAGCTACTTAAATTCCTTTCATGCCTTAATTGAGTTACCTTAACATGTTAAATTCATCATCATTAGTCTATCTTCAGATTCTCTACTTGTCTTATCTATTACTTGTTAATTGACTTTACATGTTTAGTTGAAGTATTGCTTCCTCTATTCCTTATTCATTATTATTTAACTGTTGAGTTCTTCACTTGAAGTTGTTATTCTTGGGATATCTTGTTGTTGAAATTGATATTGAGTTATGAAGTCCGTGATTTATATTGAGGCAAAATTTCAAACTTGTGAAACACTATTCTTATTTAGTTATTTACCTTCGGTGGTTATTGTTGAGACTCTTGTGCATATTGTGGTTGAGCCATGAGCTATTTATTGTGATAACACTATTGTTGTTGGTTTCTTGGCAAGTTGTGATATTGGGCACTTGAGGTGCGATTTGTGATACATTGTGATATTGATACGCATGCGGTGGTATAAGGATTGGGGTTGAAACGCATGCGGTGAGATAAGGTGGGCTTGATACGCGTGTTGCTAGTAGAGGAACTACTTGAAGCCACCTGGTGAGATAAGGTGGGATTGATATGCATGTTGAAATATACCAAGTCTATTTGAAGAAATATACCAAGTCCGCGGGCCTCAGAGTCACCCTCTATCTAGTCTTTTTCATTTTCTTTCCCTTTACAGACACACTATTGTACATGGATGATTAGTACTTACTTGTAGAGCTCTTGTTATCACCAGATTTTGGGAAGTTTGTATATGGTGAGTTGCGGTTTTCTTTATAATAGTTGTTGAGTATTTGAGAGTTTATTCGTTATTTCAGTTATATTCTGCATGTATGTTAGGCTTACCTAGTCTTAAAGACTAGGTTCCATCATGACATCCTACAGAGGGAAATTAAGGTCGTGATACATAGTCGGTCTGACCACCACTCTATAAAACTTACCTTTAAGTTTAAGTGGCACATTCTTATCACACAAAACACCTGAAGAGATCCTCCATTTTATCCATCCCGCCCCAATACGATATGTAAAATCCTCATCGATCTCTATATTCCCTTGTATAACTGACCCAAGGTATTTAAAACTCTCTCTCCTAGGGATGACTTGAGAATCAAGCCTCACTTCTTCGTCCACAACTTGAGTCGTCCCACTGAACTTGCACTCCAAGTATTCTGTCTTGGTCCTGCTCAACTTGAAACCTTTAGACTCTAGGGTCTGCCTCCAAATATCTAACCCCCGTTAACACCGCCTCACCTGTCATCAATCAGAACAATGTCATCTGCAAATAACATGCACCATGACTCCTCTCCTTGTATGTAGCGCGTCAATTGCCAAGGCAAATAGAAATGGACTGAGGGCTGACCCCTTATGCAACCCTATCATAACTGGAAAGTGCTCTTATTCCCTTCTCATAGTCCTCACTCGAGTCTTAGATCCATCATACATGTCCTTAATAGCCATAAATGTAAGAAATATGAAAACCTCTATCCATCAAACATCTCCACAGAACCTCCCTTGGCACTTTATCGTAAGCCTTCTCTAAGTCGATGAACACAATATGTGAATCCCTCTTCCTCTCCCTATACTACTCCATCAACCTCCTAACAAGATGAATAACTTCCATAGTTGAACGTTCTGGAATAAATCCGAACTGGTTTTTCACAATTCTCCTCACCCTCAGCTCCACCACCCTCTCCCAGACTTTGATAGTATGGCTTAGTAACTTGATACCTCGGCTGTTGTTGCAACTTTGGATATCACCCTTGTTATTATAAAATGGGACCATCGTACTCTATCTTCATTCCTCGAGCATCTTCTTCATCCTAAAAATGACACTAAATAATCTAGTGAGCCACTCCAAGACCGCCCTACCCACACTTTTCCAAAATTCTATCGGAATCTCGTCAGGTCCGGTCGTTCTCTCCCTGCTGATGTCACGACCCCAAATCCTAAACCGACCGTGATGGAGCCCATTGAGGAACTAGGCTAGCCAACAATGACATAATTACAGTTTCTTTCTAAAATCCCAACCAATTTCAACATTTCATAAAGTATACAAAATTATTGAATTCATTAGGCAAAATAAACAGCTAAATAGTCTAAACCATCCCCAAAATCCGGAGTTAACAGGTGATGAGAATCTAAGAGATATACCAACAAGTATATTATTCTTTCACAAAATCTACGAACGAATAGCTAGATAGAACAAAAAAAGGGAAAAATAGAGATGCTGCGGACGCTGAACAACTACCTCTATATCCCGAACTCCGGCTCCGCACGGAATAGATGGCTAACGGTCAGTATCTGCACCTGAATATGCACACAGAGGTGTAGGGAGTAATGTGAGTATGCCAACTCAGTAGTAATGAGGATAAATCAAGTCTAAGCGGCAAGAAACACATAAAAATCAATATCATCAGTTCACAATATGCACAACCTTTCTTTCCAACAGTATATACATAGATATATAAAATCATCATGCCTTAAAACCAACTTCAGAAAAATCCTTTGAAAAATGTGTTTTTCCAACAATTTCAGAAATAAAAAAAATGACCGAAAGATTTAGTGTAAAAATGGAATAAAGCATAAGTAGCCCTTCAGGCAAAACATGAATCATAAATCGCCCCTCGGGCAGAACATCACTCAGCACCTCACAACCACTCAGTATCAGCCAATAGGCAACCTCACTGTCACTCATGCCTCCCAATCACTCATCACTCGGCACTCAACACTCAGTAGGTACCTGCGCTCTTTGGGGGTGTGTACAGACTCCGGAGGGGCTCCTTCATCCCAAGCTCTAATATCAATCCACCTCGTGGCATATCATATCCTCACAATCAGGACCTCGGCCTCACTCAGTCATAACCTCTCAAAAGCCTCTCGGGCGTATCAGTAACACGGGGTACTCGACCCAAAACATCATTTTATATCTCAAAATAGTGTAAATAAGGCTGAGTTTCGAAAACAGTTAAGCACAAAATGACTGAGTGTAAATCATAAATCAATAGTGAGGAAATAGCAGTAAAAATCCCCCAAGGGGTCCAAACAAGTCGGCACGAGGTCCCAAACATGGCTTATAGCCTAAATATAGCAATAGTCTTTAGAACACAATTTAACATATGATTTAGAGTAAAATACGCAACTCAATGTTTGCCGCGGAGAGGACCAAATCCAATCCAAAAATTAGTGCGCGCCACATACTCGTCATCCGACATGTGCCCGATGCTAAAAACAGTGAGAAATATGAAGTCCGAGGTTTCATACCCTTAGGACAAGATTTATAACCATTACTTACCTCTACCGGGAAACAATACTAATCCGCGATGCTTTTCCCCCTCAAATTGGCTCCCGATTTCTCCGAATCTAACCAAACCAGTTTAACATCATCAATATACGCTAAAGGAACACAATCCAATCGAAAACTATCAATTTATACAAAATTCTCGAAATTCGGCCAAACCCGAGTCTCGGGCCCACGTCTTGGAATTTGATAAAATTTACATCACTAGAAACCTCGTCCTCCCACGATTCTACACATACTAAGAACACCAGAATCGGACCACAATTGCCTACCCAAATCGCTAAAAGAATTTTCCAAACCTCTTCCAATTTTTCCAAACTTTTTCTACTTTAATTATTCAAATTACAAGCCTAATCCGAAAAAAATAGCATAAAAACAAGTTTTTATGATCCGGGAACTTACCTCCATTGAAGATTCTTGAATTCCCCCTTCAATTTGCTCCCAAACTAGCTCAATCCCGCATGCAAAATGAAAGAAATGCCAAAATTTCGCGGAGGCACCATTTTATACTGTTCTGTCCAGTTAATTCACACCTGCGGACCATTCCTCGCACCTGCGGATCAGCACCTGCGTTCCCAGGTGTGCACCTGCGAAATCCTACTAACAGTCCAAACTTCGCACCTACGAGATAACTTCCGCACCTGCGACTTCGCAGGTGCGTCTCATGCTTCGAACCTGCGGATCCCTCTTTCTTGGCCTATCTTCGCACCCGCGCAAGGTCCTTCACACCTGCAGCCTCGCACCTGCGGCTCCCCATCCGCAGGTGCGGTCACACCAGAAGATTAACACCATCAGCTATTTGCTGCAATTTCCTAAGTTCAAACCTCAGTTAACCATCCGAAATCAATCCCGAGCCCCTCGGGGCCCCAACCAAACATACCAACACACCCCATACCATCATTCAAACTTAGTCGAGCCTTCGAAACACCAAAAACAACACAAAAACACCAAAATTACATCAAATTTAAACCTATGAACTTTAAAACTTCTAAATTTCGCCAATGATGTCGAAACCAACCAAAACACATCCGATTGACCTGAAATTTTGCACACATATCCAAAATGACATTACCAACCTGCTCCAACCTCCAGAATTCCATTCCGACCCCGATAACCTATCTTCCATTGCCGATCGGAAATCGCCAAAAACTAACTTTCGCCAATTCAAGCCTAATTCTACACCAGACATCAAAACTTCATTACGAACACACTCCTAAGTCCCAAATCACCCAATGAAGCTATCCGAGCCATAAAATCTACATTCTGAGGTTGTTACCAATAAGTGAACTCCTAGTTGACTTTTTCAACTATTAAGCTAATTTAAGAGACTAAGTGTCTCAATTCTCACCACGACCACTCCGAACCTGAACCAACTGACCCAACACAACATAAATAGGCTAAGAAACATATGATAAGGCAGAAATGGTGGAAACGAGGATAATCACACGGAACGACCGGCTGGGTCGTTACAACTGATCTTACACATAGCCCCCTCAACCTCCCCGGTTCTTATACACCTAAAATAACCAAAGTCCCGATGACACTCAGAGTGTTCTAAGTCACCTTGACAAATGTTCCTATATCTCTCTCCGTTCAAGAGTTTATGGAAGTAAGTCTGCAATCTACGTCGAATAAGTGCCTCATCAAGCAAAACTCTGCCGTCCTTGTCCTTGTCCTTGGTGATTTTCACTTGGTCCGGGTCATGGGTCTTCCTTTCGCGTACCTTGTCTAACCTGTACAACTTCTTATCCCCTCCTCTACCTCCGAGTTCTTTATACAAGCATTCAAACACAACGGTGTTGGCCGCAGTAACTGCTAACTTCACTTCCTTCTTAGCCATCTTATACTGCTCCATATTATTCCTCTTTTCCTCCTCATCCACGCTCTCCAGAAGCTTCATATATGCCGCTTTCTTGGTCTCCACTTTACCTTGAACGTCATTACTCCACCATCAATCCCTTTTACTATAACGACCCGACCTGTCGTTTTGAGCATTTGCACTTCGCTCGCTAGTTCTCGGGCATGAATAGCTCCATATGATGCATTATGACTTATGTGAATCATCAGTTTTGGTTTTCAGGTTATTCAGAATTGATTTGGAAGAAAGATTCTGAGCTAGAGGCTTTAAAATTTGAAAAGTTTGACCAAGTTTGACTTTTTAATATTTGACCTCATTGGATTTCTGATGGTTCCGTTAGCTCCGTTGGGTGATCTTGGACTTAGTATGTATTTTGATTTAGAGATCCGTAGTAGAATTTGGCTTGAAATGGCAAAAGTTGGAATTTTGGAAAGTTTGACTAGGAGTGGGCTTTTTGATATCGGGGTCGGATTTCGACTCTGGAAATTGGAGCAGGTCCATAATGCCAAATGTGGCTTGTGTGAAAAATTTGAGGTCAATCGGACGTGATTTGATAGGTTTCGACATCGGTTGTGGAAGTTTGAAGTTTCAAAGTTCATTGATTTTGAATTGAGGTGTGATTCGTGTTTTTAGCGTTGTTTTTATGTGATTTGAGACCTCGGCTAAGTCCGTGATATGTTTTGAGACTTGTTGGTATGTTCGGACGGGGACCCGAGGGGCTCAGGTGAGTTTCAGGGTGGTTTCAGACCATTTCTAGGCCATTTCTAGTTGCTGGTTTTTGGATACAGGGGTGTAAGATGCGTTAGCGTAAATCTGGACGAGTTAGCAAAGAGAAATATAGGAAAAATGGAGTTGTGCTATGCGATTGTGAAAGCTTTCATGCGATCGCATAGAGTAAAATCTCTGCTCCACTGACCCGACTTCTGAAGCTTATATCTCACAATATATAAGGAATTTGGAGATGATCCAAAAAAAAATTATAGCCTTGATGTCTAGTTTTCAGAAAGTCAAACCAATTGTAATTTGGAGTTTTAGGAAAAATGTTATGACCATTATACTAGAGGATGTCCGGAAGAGTTGGAGAAGGCTGTTGGAAAAACAATTGCTCTTCACGATCGCGGGAGAATGGCCGCGATCACATAGACTAAGAAAAGGGCTGAAATTTTTCTTGCTTCGCTATCGCATTAGTTTGTCCGCGATAACATAGGGTAAATTCCTAGGCAGATTATAAAGTACTCTATTTCGAGGGTTTCAGCCATTTTTGCATTTTTGGAGCTAGGGAGCTCGGATTGAGGCGGTTCTTGAAGCAATTTTCGCCATATGAATTGGGGTAATTATTCTCTACTCGATTTTGGTCATATTTCATGAATCTATCTTCGATTTTAGCTCTTGTTTGGGGAATTTTAAAGAGGAAATATGGGGTTTTGGCCTAAAGTTTCATAATATGAATTTTTGAGTTTTGAACATCGAATTGGAGTCAGAATTGAGTGAAACTTGTATGTTTGAACTCGTAATTGAATGGGTTGTCGGATTTTGTGAGTTTTGTTGGGTTCCGAGGTGTGGGCTCGGATTTGATTTTTTGCCGGATTTGGAATTTGATTTAGGATTCGATCTTTATCATTTGGAATTGTTTCCTTTGGCTTTATTTGATGTATTTGAGTTGCTTTTGGCTAGTTTTGAGTCGTTCGGAGGTCGCTACGTGCGAGATGGAATTCTTGGAGCATCTCTTAGCTTGCTCGATATTGGAATTTTCTTGTTCGAGGTAAGTAACTCTTCTAAACTCCGTGTTGAGGATATGAAACCCCACAATACGTGTTATGTGATTGGTATTGAGGTGACACACCTGCTAGGTGACAGACGTGTGGGCGTGCACCATGTGAATTGGGACATTGTTGCTTCCATGGCACTGTATAGTGGCCCTAGCTTGTTGATAATTGTGTTTTCACCATGCGACAGAGTAATTGAGTTGTCAGTCATGCTAAATATCATGTTTAGGCTTCATGCTGATGTTGTTAGGACCCATAATGGTCGTTTCTTGCTGTCATCTCACTGATTTTATTGATATTTCGTACTCAGTCATATTCGTGCATTCATATCATATCTCATTCTCAGTTGTTATATATATACATCATATCATTGTTGTCGGGCCAGTTTCATGACATTGTGAGCCCGTGAGCGAGACTGGAGAGGGTGATAGCTGAGTGAGGTCGAGGGCTTGAGTGAGAGTGACATTATGGGTCAGGATGCACACTGCAACATATTATATATTTACCTTATAGGTCGGGCTGCATGCTGCAACAATATATAGACATTATATTATATTGGATCGGGCTGCACGCCGCAAAAGTATTGGATCGAGTTGCACGGTGCAGCAGTATTGAATCGGGTTGCACGCTGCAGCAGTATTGGATCGGGATGCACACCGCAACAATATAGCGCTTGGGCTGAAGGAGCCCCTCCGAAGTCTGTACACCTCAGTGAGCGCAGTCGATTGTATATATGTGGGTCGGGCTGCACGCCACAACAATTATTGTACATCGTTGAGTGTTTTGAATGTGCTGGGCATTGAGCATAGTGAGAGAGGATGCGAGACAGTGAGATTGAGTACTATGAGAGTGTTAGTACATGATTCATCTTTGAGATACATGGCATTTGCATGTACACATGACATACATGCATAGAGATGCATTTTTCCTCATGCTATATAGTGTCACATCATTCTAGATTTTACACATATTGATATGTGGGTATAAAGAGGTGTTATGCACTTGTTTATTTGGAAATAAAATGAAGCTTCTTACTTATTGTTGAAAGGATTTTGGGAAAAACCACAGTTTTCAGACTTACATGTATTTTTGGCATTTTCTTCACTAAGAAATTTGAAAAGTATGCCTATTTTCTAGAACTGTGAACGAGCTGAGCATCTTACCTCAGAGATACCTCTTTTACTTCTTGTATTATTCTGTTATGAACTGTTGTAGAATATTGGTATTGGACCCGACCTTGTATTAGCTCGTCATTGCTTTCAACCTAAGCTTAGGTTTCTTACTTACTGAGTACATGGGGTCGGTTGTACTGATACTACACTTCTGCACATTGCGTGCAGATGTTGGCTGCTATGTTCGATGGTTGCTAGATTTGAAGATGTACCTGCATCCCTGTTGTAGCTACCTCTTTTGTTCGAGGTAGCCTTAGATTATAAAACTCTGTTTATGTACTTTTCAAAGAGACGATGTATTTATTTCATTTCAGTTTTGTAAATTTTATTCTTAGACGCTCATGATTTGTACTACCAGTCCTTGGGAAACGTATAAAATTCAGTAAAGTATTTCAATTAATTATTTTGTTAATATTGTTGAAATTGGATAATATTAGTTGGCTTACCTAGCCTGTAGGGTTAGGTGCCATCATGGCTAGTGATTTTGGGGTCGTGACAAGTTGGTATCAGAGCTCTAGGTTCATAGGTTCTACAAGTCATGAGCAAGTGTCTAGTATAATCTTGCGGATCGGTACGATGATGTCCATACCTATCTTCTAGAGGCTACAAGGCATTTAGGATATACTTCCCATATTTCTTTCCTAATCGTGCGGCATTGATTCATCTTGAAGCGTAACTCTTTGAATTCCTTCTACGCATTCGTGTGCGCGCATGAGCGCTGTGTAAGGCCCCGAAATATTTTTCTAAGAAATTTAAGATTTCGTGGTGCCAGGTAGGCTAATTATAATATTTTATGTTCTATAAATATTATGGACATCAATTGGATATGGTAATATGTGTATAAATCATATAATAAGTACTGTGGGATCCAAGGAGAGTCCTAAGTCTAAGTCAAGTTGGAAAATTACATAATCGGCTAAAATTTCAAATGAATTCGCACAAGTCCACACTTTGGACGAGAATATCTAAATATATATAAGGTGTTATGTGATTAGAAACCTATCAAATGAAATATCTTTGAGTATAGTTTCTAACGCTTCAAACTGTTCGTCATTTGGACACTCCTACAAAAAAGTATGATCAAATTACCAAAGGCTGGCATAATGCAATTCTGCAGCCATTCTGCGACCATTATGCGATCACAAAAGTGGTCATGTGACCACAAAATGGTCACAAACCTGTCGAGTGAATCCCAGTTCTGGGCACCAATTTCATGATCCATTATGCGACCCACATACCCGTTCTGCGGCCCATTATGTGACCGCATACCTGATTTCGGAGGCTTCTTTTCCTTATTTTCATAACCCAAACCCATTTTGATAAATAGGCTTTGGGGATTTATTTGGGGCTATTTTCTAGTGAATCTAGAGAGAGGTGAGAGAATTTTAGAGAGGGAATGAGAAACCTAACATCTCAATCATCCAATCTTGCACAAATTCTCAAGAATCAAGGAAGCTAATCTCTAGCTCACTGTCCTTCCGGATAAGTCCTACTTCTAAGATTTCTTATAAGAGATTATGAGTTCAAATACATATTGTGGGGTTGTAAATAGGCCATGAATGTTAAACTAAGTAGTTGTATGAGGGGATTAATGAACCATTATGGTAGTTTCTTGTTGAAATTTGTTGAAGGAGGGATGGATTACAATTTAGATCCTTGTAGTCTATTTTTCATGATAGGTGTTTGGCAAAATTCCTAGGAGAGTTACACCATGGAAATTCTTCTAATTATTAACCGATTTTCGCTATCTTCCTATATATTGTTATTGATAGAAGTTTTGGTGCGTTGTAGTAACTTAAAGAAAGCTCAAACAAAGTATGTTGGCTAAAGTTTCTCTCTCGGAATTGAATTCCATAATGCTTCTGTAAGTTCAAGTATGACCGGCTCTAAATCCCTAATTTCTACGTTCCGGGTTATCCCCTATAAACTCATAAAACTTGATTATTCGGAATGAGCCTTATATCGAAAGATATATGTTTAAAGTATGGTTTTCTTATTAAAATGGTATGGCTTTGAGTTGTATCTTAAACGAAAACTAGTATACTAATTAGGTGAGGCAAACTCGATATGCTTAATACTCCTAATTGCTCTTATGTGTACTAAATGTCTTGATTGAGTGTGTCTAGTTGTTGATAAACTATAAAGATGCTTGAACATGAATTAAATAAACTGGGAAACAGAGTGTGGATAATGTGCCGAGAACTTAAGTTATGATTGTGATTAGTGATGCCAACTAAATGAGAAAGTGTGAAACTGATTATGAAATGAGCCTCGAATCAACTGTTTTAAATGACTTCTAAAAGTAGAATTTGCCTAAAAGCTCTATTGAGGTATGTATGGCTAAAATCCCCTCTTCTTAGAAATGAACCCCTTGGTGTCCATACAATTGATGTAAGCACTAACCTTGATTGATGTAGAAAAAGATATTCCAAACGTGCTTGTGTTGTAAGAATGTATGTGCAATATGTGTTTGAATGCTCCCATTATGCTATCTTGTCACTTGGGAGATGTGTTAAAGATATGGAATATGTATTAAATTTCCAAAGTACGTGAAAGCTTCTATATGCCCTGATTCATAATTTCTCCTGTGTGTATTTAATATCTTGGATTGAAAGGTTTGTTTGACAAAATTCATAATAATGCGAAATGTGGGAAAAGAACTCGCATTATGAAATGCGGCCAAGTGCCGAGGGTGATATAACTATTGTGGCCACTAGTGCCGAAGAAATTGAAATATGTGAGGAAAATATGAAATGAGATGATTGATGGAAAATGGAATATCTTGAGTGAGACGGCCTAGCCGATCGGGCCGTGGTCGGACGCCATGCCGCACACATGGTGGTATTGTGCTGGAAATTGAAACCGAAATCGAACGGGATTTGAGATTGTGGAGAAATGTCTCCAAGGAGATGACCTAGCCGATCGGGTTGTGATCGGACTCCGTAAAAGAGTACAGTGGTATTTTGAATAATGATGTATCAATGCTAATAATGGCCCATACTAAAGCTATAGCAATTTCACTTGAAAGCTTATGTTATCCTTAATTTCATAATGTGGTGTTGTCTAAGGTTTTCATTGATTTCATGATTATTTTTCTTCTTGTATTATTGACATTTCTAATGAGATGATGTTTAGTTATGCATACTAGTACTATTCGACAATACTAACTTCCCTTTTGCTGGGGGCGCTACATCTTTAAATGGATGTAGGTGGTTCTATAGCGGACAGTGTTGGTCGCAGCCAGTGGCACATCGTCTTTTCAGCCAACTTGGTGAGCCCCACTTCATTTCAGGGTCCTGTATCGTTTGTTTATCATGTACTTTGTATTTTGAGGTATAGCCGGAGCCTTGTTGCCGGCATTTCCATATTACTCTTCAGTTGTATTTAGAGGCTCCATAGACAGGTTGTGGGTGGTGTTTGATATTGGGAATTGAATTAGAAATATTGGTATTTGGCAAACATGTTTTTAATCATATCTATAATTTTTTTTAATATTTTGGATACTATGGTTGAAACAGCTAATGGAAACAAAATGGAAGTTGTTAATGAAATATTATTAACAATATTTTTAGAGTATGATTAATAGAGTACATCTCCTCTTTATTCAAAGATGAATTTGGGTAGAATGAAATCTAACAGGCCTGCTCAACCGGGTTTACTTGGTTGAGCACCGGTCGCGCCCCTCGGTTTTGGGGCGTGACACGCTCGGTGTTAGCTGTTCATCAACGACTTGTGATTCCATGGTTGAGGTGCGAGATGTGATTTTGGCGTGCTGATGATGGGCCAGTCTGGAGGGCTTGAGGCTGAGTTTTGACTGTATCTTGAACACTGAGATTTCGATTGTGTGAGCACATACTTTTGGGATTTATATGTCCGTTGGTGTCCTTATTAGTGGGATTTGTGATTGGATGACTATGTGTTGAGTATGATTTGATTGCGAGATGTGTTCAGATTGTTCGAATGCGACAGGAAGAGTTTACATTGAGATGTAGCAAGGACTATTGGGTGTTTCACTTCTGTCTTGATTTTGCGTATGGCCTCGAAGTATAGGTGTGTTGAAGGACCTCTCATGTAGTTTAGTTTTGGAGTGAAGTAGATCTTCATGTCATGTTATGAGTTTAGACTCAGTGAGATTAAGTGATTGTGTAATACTTATGACTATGGAAGAGTATAGAGAGATGTCAGTTTGAGGCTAAGCAGGTGGATTATCTCCTGCAGGGTGTCCTGAGGTTGTGTGATCCCTATATTGTTTTGTAGTGAGTTCTCTTTTACCAGTGAATCATATGTGTTGCAATTTGAGTTCGGGTGGCTTAAGAGAGTTGGCTTGCCTGCTACAAGGATGAATGCGAGATTTGCAGATGATTTGAGATATTAAATGGTTTGTGTTATATGAGCTTATGAAGGATTTAGTTGAATCTCACCGAGATATTGTGGCAGTAATAGCGTATGGGCATTGTGAGTTATTGTGTGTTTTGATCTATGGCTTTGAGCCAAGTGGTGTCTGTTATTGATAAGTTGACTGCTCGATTATGTGTTATATTGGTTTCAGTTTGGGGTATACTAGTGAATCAGTTATGACTTGCAGAGGTGGAGCTTGAGAATGACTTGAGTAAGGAGATTTCTGGATACAGGTTGTATTACACTCTACGGGAATATGGGAATCATGGAATAATTGAGTGGTTAGCTGTGAAAGATGTACTGTGCATGGAGTAGGAATTTGCTCGGTTGCTTAGGAGTATGGGTTACTCCCTTGGGTGTTGGTGTGCTAATGGGGAACATGTCATTCGGTCCATTTGGTCGGTTTAATTGGGATATGAGAAGAGTAAATGAATCTCGAGAATGGTTCTAATGGATTCAAGATTTAAATGTAGCGATTTGGAAATTTTCAAGTTTTTTATATGGCTAGAAACTGAGAGTTACATTGAACGGTGTCGAGACTTGTGGCATTTTTATATTATTAGGGACTAGGCATTTCAGTATCAAGAAGGTGAAGAAAACAATTTTAGGTTCACATAAGGTCTCTTTAGAGTGGTTTTCTCGGTTATGGTGCTTCGAGGTTCTTAAGAGGGGAGTCATCGGCTTATGGGCCTTAAAGCATTGTGGTTTATATTAGGTTATTTTGTGTGGTTAATTTTTGTTAGGAATCATGGTGTTCTACCAAGGACAAGTATCAATTTGAAGGCAATTTGGAAAGGACTCGGAGAAATAGGACAACTTGGTAGCAGGTTGGATCAACAGTAATGTGTATGATCGGTTCTTTGGGTATTTGCGACGTGGCTAGTCTCTACAGGTGTTTCATGAAGATGCTCTTGGGTTTTGGTGTGGGTGGCCTGGTTGAATTAGACAGATTTAGTTCTAATGGCTTGATTATGTGCACATGAGTTTCAAAAGGTTCTCGATGGTTGCTACCACGGTTTGGGGTGTATATTTCCTACCGTTGGGTGGAAAATGATGTGTATTGTAATTATCTCCGTGATGAAATCAAATGGAAGGCCCTTGGCTAATTGAGCATGTAGTTGCTTGTGACTCGGAGTGGACTATGAAGTTCTCGTATTTTGTTTTTCATATGATGGCATGGTATATGCGGTGTGTTGTGTGGGATTGAGATTTACGTGAGCGAGATCACAGTTCAGTTTTGAAGGGAAGGTCATGAAATTTGTAGGCAACATGGACGATTTCAGATGACTAGGTAAATGATGTACTATTTGGTATGGCTTGATGAGAGTATACATTTCAAAATGGGCAATGTGTTTGATTTTTGGATACTTCACCGGTACTGCGTCACTCTCTTGGTGGATCGACTGTTGATATTCGAATTTTGGTAGTGGCACGGAAGAATTTTAGAAGTATTCCTCGGAGTATGATCTTGTATGGGCGATGCGTTAGGCATTCTGGCGGTGGAGTTGGGATCAGATGTGGTGATTCGTGTGTTCTATGGATTTGGAGACTGGGAGTTCTCAATAGCATATTATTTCATAGTTGTGGACTGTGAGTTCGTGGTCGAAGCTAGCTAGGTGATAGTGTGTGTTATGATTCAGTTATTGTGGACTTTCAAAGGGTTATTTATCTATTTGTGGGTGGCTAGAGTCGGTTTGGGGGTCCATTGGTAGGACCAATTAGGATGTGTATTCTACACCGAGTCGGATTGGTTAGCTCCATAACAATATTGTTGAGGGATGTGCCATTCGGTTGTTGATGCGATTATTTGTGTTTTGGAATTATCTGTGAGTTACTCTTCTATGTTACGAGGAGTTGTGATTAGTTGGTTTTAGGCACACATGGTGCCGTTCTATTGTGGTCTTATAGAAGAATTTGCGCGAAATGAGTAATTGGGTATTGCATGATCGAGGGCATATTGGGTATGTCTTTTTGGGATTTGTGTGGCGGTGTATCATTTGATTCTCCGTGGTTATTGAGATTAGGGTGGCCCAAAGTATATGATATGGATCAGCGTTTGGATGGAATCGTGCATTGTAGTGGGGTTATGTTGAGGTGTGATCCCTTGTATTGGATTCGTGTGTTCCGGTCCTACGATGTGTGATAGGTTCTTAGCATTGCGTTGTGGTGGTACCCGTTGAGCTTGCGGGACGGTTCTCTTGATTGAGTCATTTTCGTGATTTAATACTTTTGGATTGTTGCTTATTGGTGCATGGATTGCGCAGTTTGTGGATCTGAGTGGTATGGGTGTTGCGAGTCAATAGAGTAGTTGGTATTCGATAAAATTAAGTCGTCGGATCTATGATGGTTTCTATCGGATTTGATTGTGGTATATTTGGAAGGATAATATCGGAAGTCGGCTTAGGGATTTGGCTATAGTTCTTGTTGAAGGAGATGGAGCTCCATGGATTGTTCATTTGAGGAGTGATTATGAATTTTTGCATATTCTTTTGTTATCGGCAGTGTACGAAGGTTTTAGAATAAGGTTTTGTTAGGTATGAGGTTTATTACCGAGATTGGGTTGTTCTGAGCAGTTACTGTGATCAGTGATTTTTGCTATGGGTATTTGAGTCATGTGGTATACCCGGTGATTGTAGCTTGGGTTATGGCTACAAGTTGGTACAACTTGTTCAGACTTATACAACATGTAGGTTGCGAGATCAAATCTTTTGGGAAGTTCCGAATGTTGGAAAAAATTGGATTCTAAGGTTTATGGTCTAGGTTGAATTGAGAAATTTCAGATATGTCATGTTATCAGACCTATATGGGATAAAGTGATGTGGGATCACCCCCGGGTGTGTGCATGGTAAGGTTATACGGCGGTTTGATGGTTTTGAAAAAAACTCTAGGCACGTTCGAGGATGAACGTATGTTTAAGTGGGGGAGAATGTAACGACCCGGCCGGTCGTTTTGAGCATTTGCACTTTGCTCGCTAGTTCTCGGGCATGAGTAGCTCCGTATTATACATTATGAGTTATGTGAATTGTCAGTTTTGGTTCTCAGGTTATTCAGAATTGACTTGGAAGAATGATTTTGATCTAGAAGCTTTAAAATTTGAAAGGTTTGACCAAGTTTGACTTTTTAGTATTTGACCTCGGATTGGATTTCTGATGGTTCCGTTAGCTCCGTTGGGTGATCTTGGACTTCAGAGCGCGTCTGGATTTCGATTTTGAGGTCAGTAGTAGAATTTGGCTTGAAATGGCAAAAGTTGGAATTTTGGAAAGTTTGATTGGGAGTGGAGTTTTTGATATCGGGGTCGGATTCTGATTCCGGAAGTTGGAGCAGGTCCGAAATGTCAAATGTGACTTGTGTGCAAAATTTGAGGTCAATCGGACGTGATATGATAGGTTTCGGCATCGGTTGTTGAAGTTTCAAGTTTCAAAGTTCATTGATTTTAAATTGAGGTGTGATTAGTGTTTTTAGCGTTGTTTGATGTGATTTGAGGCCTCGACTAAGTCCGTGATATGTTTTGAGACTTGTTGGTATGTTCGGACGGGGTCCCGAGGGGCTCGGGTGAGTTTCAGACCATTTCTAGGCCATTTTTAGTTGTAGGTTTTTGGCTACAGGGGTGTACAGTGCGTTAGCGTAGATCTGGCCGCATTAGCAAAGAGAAAAATAGGAAAAATGGAGCTGTGCTATGCGATTGCGGAAGCTTTCACGCGATCGCATAGAGTAAAATCTCTGCTGCACTGACCCGAATTTGGAAGCTTATATCTCACAATATATAAGAAATTTGGAGATGATCCAAAAATGAAAGTGTTAGACTTTGGTGTCTAGTTTTCAGAAAGTCAAACCAATTGTAATTTGGAGTTTTGGACAAAACGTTATGACCATTATACTAGAGGCTGTCCGGAAAAGTTGGAGAAGGCTGTTGGGAAAAAAATTGTTCTTTGCGATCGCGGGAGAATGGCTGCGATCGCATAGAGCAAAAAAAGGGATGGAAAATTTTGTGCTTCGCTATCGCGTTAGTTTGCCCGCGATAGCATAGGGTAAATGCCTGGACAGATTATAAAGTACTCTATTTTGAGGGTTTCAGCCATTTTTGCATTTTTGGAGCTAGGGAGCTCGGATTGAGGCGATTCTTGAAGCAATTTTCACCATATGAATCGGGGTAAGTGTTCTCTACTCGGTTTTTGTCATATTTCATGAATCTATCTTCGATTTTAGCTCTTGGTTGAGGAATTTTGGAGAGGAAATTGGGGGTTTTGGACTAAAGTTTCATAATATAAATTTTTGAGTTTTGAACTTTGAATTGGAGTCGGAATTGAGTGAAACTAGTATGGTTGAAATCGTAATTGAATTGGTTGTCGGATTTTGTGAGTTTTGTTGGGTTCTTTTTTTTTTTTTTTTTTTTTTTTTTTT
>MDKI01253555.1:0-15376 GCA_005239505.1 Nicotiana paniculata
CATTAAAGCACATAAAATTCAAGGTATATAATGCTTAAAATCATGAATTCTAGCCACTCATCACTAAGATCTTTAATCACAATCACAAAGTCAACCCCGAGCCTGCATCCTACCCTACCAAACTCAAAAATTCCAAACACCGAATTCAAATACTAGTCAAACCATATCAATTTCATCCAATTCCGACCTTCAAATCACTAAGTCTTACTCTATAGTAACATTGTCATAAATTCCAGAATCCCGCCTTTAATTCATGAAAATTAGGTGTAATAATCTATAGGTAATCACTATCTAACACCAAAAGTGAGTAAGGATCACTTTCCTCTTCAACTGTGATGAAAATCACTCAAAAACTCGCCCTAGACCGAGCTCCAAAATTCAAAAAATGAGGAAAACACTCAAACCCTCGATTATAAAACGTGCCAAGCTATCTCGCATATGGGGTCACTTAACCTATTCTGCGGTACTACTTCTTCGGGACAAGAGCGGTATCTATGAACCCGACCAAAATCCGGATCATCCACTTCTGTTGTCAACCTCCACGCACCTAAGGAATCCTTCCCCATCTACGAATCCTGCTCCTTCAGCCAAACTCCACTTTTGCAAACCCCTCATCGCAGAAGCGCATCCCCTTTTGCAGAATCCTATGTGCATCTTCATTCCAGTGTCCCAATTCATTCCAAAACTTCCCCCAAACCAATCAACCACCCGAAAAGTCACTAAACCTAAAATATACATAAGTAAAGCATCAAATAGGGGAAACTGGGCTAAAGTACTCAAAATGACCAGCCGGGTCATTACATTCTCCCCATCTTAAACAAACATTCATCCTTGAACGGGTCTAGAATGATACTTGGGGTCTCAAAAAGGCAAGGTTAAGTACTCTACATCTCCTGCTGGGTCTCCCAAGTAGCTCCTCGACCGGCTGGCCTCTCTAGTGAACCTTCACTGATAATATCTTCTTCGACCTCAACTTTCGCACCTACTTATCCAAAATGGATACAAGCTCTACATCATAAGTCAACTCCCCATCTAACTACACCGTGATGAAGTCCAAAACATGTGACGGATTTCCATAATACTTCTGGAGCATAGAAACATGAAACACTAGATGAACTCCTGATAAACTAGGTGGCAAGGAAAGTCTGTAGGCCACCTCTCCAACTCTCTCGAGCACCTCAAAAGGACAAATATACCTAGGGCTAAACTTGCGCCTCTTGATGAACATCATCACACCCATCATGGGGGAAATCTGAGTAGAACTCTCTCACCCACCGTATATGCAACATCACGAGTCTTCCTGTTTGCGTAACTCTTATTCATGGACTATGTTGTACGGTTCCGCTTCTGAATTAACTTCAGCTTCTCCAAAGCATCATGGACTAAATTAGTGCCCAATAACCTAGCCTCCCCAGGCTCAAACCAACCAGCTGGAGAATGACACCGCCTCCCGTATAAGGCCTCATAAAGAGCCATCTGGATACTCGACTGAAAGTTTTTGCTGTAGGAGAACTCTGATAACAGAAGAAACTGATCCCATGAACCCCCAAAAATCAATGACATATGCATGTAATATGTCCTCCAATATATGGATAATGCACTCATGTTGTCCGTCCATCTGGGGATAATATGTCATACTCAGCTCGACTTGTGTGCCCAACTATAGCTGCACTGCTCTCCAAAAATGCAATGTGAACTGAGTGCCTCAATCTGAGATATAGACATGGGCACACCATGAAGCCAAAAAATCTCACGAATATAAATTCGAGCCAGCTGCTCTAATGAATACGTAGTCATGACTGGAATGAAGTGTGCAGACTTGGTCCGTTTGTCCCCAATAACCCAAACTACATCAAATCTCCTCAAGGTCCGTGGAAGTCCAACTACAAAATCCATATTTATACGCTTCCGTGTCCACTCCGGAATATCAAGCCTCTGAAGCAAACCATCGGGTCTCTGATGCTCGTACTTCACTTGTTGACATTCAAACATCGAGCGACATACTAAACAATAACCTTCTTCCTCCTCCACCACCAATAGTTCTGCCTCAAATATTGGTACATCTTTATGGCACCCGGATGAATGGAAAACCGTGAACTATGGGCCTTCTCAAGAATCAATTCACGCAACCCATCCACATTCGGAACACAAATCCAACCCTGTAGTCTCAATACCCCATCATCACCAAAAGTTCCTAGCATCACCGTGTTGCATTGTGTCCTAAAAGACAAGAAAATGGGGATCATCCTACTGACACACCTTTATGTGCTCAAACAAAGAAGGCCGTGAAACCACACAAGCAACAACCCTGCTAGGCTCCGAAACATCCAACCTCACAATGTGATTCGCCAAATCATGAACATTCAATGCTAACGATTTCTCCCCAACTGGAATATAAGCAAGACTCCCCATGCTCTCGTCCTTTTTACTCAAAGCATCGACCACCATATTGACCTTCCTCGAGTGATATCATAGTCCTTTAGTATCTCTAAACACCTCTGTTGCCTCAAGTTCAAATCCTTTTGCTTGAATAAGTGTTGGAAACTCTTATGATTCATGAATACCTCACATGACACATAGTAAAGATAATTGCTCCAAATCTTCAGTACGTGAACAATGGCTTCCAACTCCAAAACATGAACATGGTAGTTCTTCTCGTGGAGATTTAATTGAAGTGAAACATAAAAAATAACTCTGCCCTCTTGCATCACATCCAATGTCAATATGAGAAGCATCACAATAGATCGTATAAGAACCTGATCCTGAAGGTAAGACCGGAACTGGAGCTGTAGTCAAGGCAGTCTTGAGCTTCCGGAAGCTCTCCTCACACTCATCAGACCATCTGATTGGGGCATCCTTTTGCATCAATCTAGTCAA
Organism: Nicotiana paniculata; assembly: GCA_005239505.1. NCBI lineage: Eukaryota > Viridiplantae > Streptophyta > Magnoliopsida > Solanales > Solanaceae > Nicotiana > Nicotiana paniculata. Next base: position 2,878 of record MDKI01253555.1, read on the forward strand.
TGGGGTTGCTACAAATAAAAACCACTCCACAAAATGGCGATAATACATTGCCAAATCATGGAAAGTCCGAATCTTAGTAAAAGAAGACGATCTGGGTAAATGATAAATAGCCTCAATCTTCTTTATATCCACCTTAATCCCCTCACCAGATACTACATGATCCAATAATGCCACTAAATCAAGCCAAAACTCAAACTTGGAGAATTTAGCATATAGCTTCTTCTCCCTCAAGGTCTGGAACGCGATCCTCAAGTGCTGCTCATGATTCTCTTGGTTGCGAGAATACACCAATATATCATCAATAAATACATTGACAAAAGAATCAAGGTACGATTGAATTACACTATTCATCAAGTGCATAATAGTTGTTGGGAATTGGTTAAACCAAAAGACATCACCAGAAATTCATAGTGACCATAGCAGGTCCTGAAAGTTGTCTTCGAAAAAGTTTGAATCATCAATTGATGGTACTCCAATCTCAAATCAATCTTCTAGAATACCCTATCACCCTGAAGCTTATCAAACAAATCATCAATACGCGGTAGTGGGTACTTGTTCTTGAATGTAACCTTGTTCAGATGCGTGTAGTAAATACACATCCTCATTATCTTTCTTCTTCACAAATAGAATCGGTGCACCCCTAGGAAACATATTGGACCTGATATGTAAGGCCCCCATAAAAGAAATTTCCTAAAAATCGGGGTTTCGTGATGCCAGGGTAGGCGTATAGGTTAATAATACAAGAAATTATTTTTGTATTGAACAGTGCGCTGAGGACTTGAAGGAAAATATTTTGTAGAGTTGGACATTTTTGCGGCCCATTATGTGGACGCACAATACCGTAGAGTGAAGCAGCTATTTGGGCCATTTTGATGTCAATTTTAAGGCCAGTTATGAGACCGCATAACCATTTCGCGGGATGCACTTTGATCGCATAATCAACCTTGGAATTTTGCGGAGGGAGGTTTATTCGCGAATTATGCAACCGCAGAATAGGTCTGCGGGCCGCATAACGGCCACAGAGTGAAGCAGGTCGGCCCAATTCCAGAGGCCATTTTTTGCGGAGGTTTCGCGGACAGCAGAATCATTATGCGACCGCAGATCCTATCCTGGGGCTTCATTGTTGGGTTTTTATAACCCGACCCTACTTCGTTAAAACATATGCTATAGTCCATTTTGAGCAATTTTCTGATACTTTTAGAGTGAGAAAGAGCTCTTAGTGTGGGGAAGTAACCTTCAACCTATTGCTTAATTCTTGCTCAATCATTGAAGATTAACAAGGAAAGTCTTCATCCTAAAGGTAAGAATCTATGTCCTAGCTCTAAATTTCGAAAATTAACTAAAAAGGGGATAATTAGAAAGACAATTCTTGGGTGTAGGGTTGTCATCGTGCATGCATGTGTTATCAAAGAATGTAGGAAGGTTGTGAGCTAAAAATGGTAGAGAATGGGTTGAGGGATGATGGAATCTTTCATAAAAAGGGCCTTAAAGACCTTAATGCACACCTAGTGTTTGATAATATGCTCTAGTGAGCTAGAATCATGGTCATCTTCCTAATTTTTGTTCAACTTGCTATATTTCTAAACGTAAATTGAATTTGCTATGAATTCCGGAATATTTTGATGTTTAAGGAATCTCAGTTAAGGTACATTGGCTAAACCCCTTCTCCTTATAATTGAAGCTCACGGTGTTCATGTGATAGGTGTAAGTCCCAAATTGATCAGTATAGAATTGGCTATTCCGAATGTGCTTGTGTTGAAGGATATATATTCAATAAGTATTCTAAATGCTTCCTCATGTCATCTTATCAATTGAGGATGTGTTCAAAATATGGAATATATGTTAAGAATGTTAAGACTTCAATTCAAGATCGAACAAAGGTTGTTATGCCAAATTGTATGAAAAGCCTCTATGTGCCTAAGATTCCAAAATAGCTCATATGTATATTTAATGTCTTGAATAGAAATCCCTATTTTTGTTGATGATGATAATGATGTTTGACTGTGGAAAGGGGAACTAGAATTATGAAATAGGACCAAGTTCCAAGAATGACTTTAATTGTGGCCACTAGTGTCAATGAATTGAAAATATGTGAAAGAAGTATGAAGTGAGATGATTGATTAAAAAAGGAAATGTTTCGAGTGAGACTCCCTAGCTGATCGGACATCATGCCGCACACATGGTGGTGATTGTGCTGGAAATTATAATTGAAATTGTGGTTGTAGTTAATGTCTCAAATGAGATGACCTAGCTGATCGGGTCGTGATCGGACTCCGTGTAAGAATAGGGTGGTATTGTGAATTATGGTATATCTCCACTAAAGATCTCCCAACTTAATATCATGGAAATTTACTTGAAAACTTATGTGATTCTTAACTTGATGTTTTGGTATTGTTTGAGGCTTCTATTGATTTCATGATTGTCCCTCCTTGTAATATGGTTCATTCTATTGAGATGGTGTTTAGTTAAACATACTAGTACTATTCAACGATACTAACGTCCTTTTTGTTGGGGGCGCTGCATCGTTAAATGGATGAAGATGGTCCCATAGCAGGCATTATTGATTAGCGATAGTGATACATCCTCTTCCCAGCAGACTTGGTGAGCCCCACTTCATCCCAGGATTATGTATTGTATCTTTTGTTCCTATTATTATCACATTTTGAGGTATAGTGGAGCCTTGTTTTCGGCACTATCATAACACTCTTTTGTATCTTTTAGAGGATCCGTAGACACAATGTGGGTTGTACATGCGTGCTAGATAAGTCAAATAAGCTATGTTGTGTTTTGATCACTTGTTCCACTCAAACCATAAAAATGTATGTATTTTGAGAGTTAAAAGTGATGTAACCAATGAAATGATTTAGTATTGTATACATGATCTCCCTACTATCTAATTAATGAAATTATGTCTTCTCTTGAGCATGGGTGAGTTGGGTCGAAAGTATCTAACAGGCTTGTTTGACCGGGTTCACTCAGTTGAGAGTTGGTCGCGCTTCCCCTTGGTGTGTGACAAACTTGGTATCAGAGCCTAAGGTTTTAAAGTGTCCTAGGATGTCTCAGAGTTGTGTCTAGTAGAGTCCTCCTTATCAGTGTGTTGTCGACCACATCTATAAGTTGGAGGCTACGACATTTAGGAATAATACCCTTCTTTGATATTCTGGATCGTGCGATGAATCTGATTGTGAAATTGTTCCTCCTATAAATCATGCATTCCTTTAACTTTCAGTATATGGAACCTAAGAAGAGAGAAAGAACTGGCCAAGGAGCCAATGGCGCCTCAGGAGTGGCAGTTGACCCTTTGTTTGATGATGCGGGTGAATAACGGAGGGGCGAGGATAATCCCCCGACTGCTACACTGCTTGATCCCACTACACCTGACCAGTTCACACCAGTTCCAGCACCTTCTAAGGGTGCGACAGTTCCTCCAAATGATATTTCGGTTCCATCCCCAGCCCCAGCTTATCATTCTGGTACTTCTGATGGTGATATTAGGGAAGCCATCCAAATGCTGACACAGATAGTGGCTTTTCAAGCCTAGAGATCAAATCTTGCACTCACTTCTTCTAGCCAACAAGGGGATTCTAGTGGTTCCAGGGTGAACCGGTTTATTCAGTTGGATCCTCTGGGGTTCACTGGTGCTAATCCCTAGGAGGACCCACAAGACTTCATTGATGAGATGCATAAGACTCTTTGGGTTATGCACACTACTAAGACGGAGGGAGTGGAGTTGGCCACCTACCGCCTGAAAGGGGAGGCATATTCTTGGTTTGATCTCTGGGAGGATGCTCGAGAGGAGGGGAGCCCTCCAGCGAGGTGGAGTAAGTTTGTTGAAGCTTTCATAGACCATTTCTTGCCTGCCGAGACTAGGGCATCCCGTGCCGTAGAGTTTGAGAACCTTAAACAAGGTAGTAAGAGTGTGTGGGAGTATCACGTGGAGTTCGTGCGCCTATCTAAATATGCCATTCTCATGTTGCCTACTATGGAGGCCAGAGTGCGTCGGTTTGTGCAGGGCCTTAGCCCCTTGGTTATCAATGAGGCCACTACAGCTTCCTTGAATTCTTATATGAATTATGGGAAGATGGTAGCATTTTCTCAAGCTACAGAGAATCGTAAGTTGAAGAACACTATGGAGCGGGAGGGTAGCAACAAAGACCGGTCCGCGAGCAACTTTGGGGAGTCATTTAGTGGGGGAAGATCAGCTTTTAGGGGAGGGTCATCAAGGCCATCCCAGTCTTTTGCTCAGTTTTCAGTTAGTGAACCACCAGCAGGGGCCAGTTAGTAGTAAGGGAGTCATTTCAGGCCCAATTAGGGCAGCAGGGGACCTCGCCAACAGGGCTGATCAGGAGGGAGTTTCCAGTAGTAGTGAAGGCCCCCATGCCCCAGGTGTGGGAAAATGTACATGGGGATCTGCTACATGACCCTGACCATATATTACGAGTGCGGATTGAGGGGTCATATTCAAAGGGAGTGTGTTCATCCCGCCAGGGCGTGGGAAGGGGCACAGCACAACCATCCATCTCTACAGTTGCTACATCTTCAGCACCCCCTCTAGCTCCAGGCACTCCAGCACCAGCAGGGCGTGGTGTATCTAGGGGTGGTGCACAGAGTTTTGGAGGTCCCAGTCATTTCTATGCTATGAGTGGTCGCCAAAGTGTAGAGGCTTCTCCAAATGTTATCACATGTATATTGATTATCCAATCTTATGATGTATATGCTCTTATTTATCCCGGTTCCACTTTGTCCTATGTTACCCCTTATGTTGCTATGAAATTTGGGATAGAATCAGAACAACTTTTTGAGTCGTTCTCTGTATCTACTCCGGTTGGCAAGCCTATTGTGGTCGCACAGGTTTATAGGGTTGTGTTGTCACGGTACGTGGTCGGAACACCATGGCCGATCTCATTGAATTGGGGATGATTGATTTTGATGTAATTATGGGGATGGATTGGCTTTATTCATTTTTTGCCAAGCTCGATTGTCGAACTAGGACTGTGAGGTTTGAATTTCTAAATGAGCTAGTTATGGAATGGAAGGGGGATAATGTGATGCCAAAATTTAGGTTTATTTCTTACCTTAAGGCCACGAGGATGATTAACAAGGGGTGTATCTATCATTTGGTCTGGGCTACGGATACCGATGCTAGGGCACCTACACTCGAGTATGTACCAGTGCGAATGAATTTCTGGAGGTCTTTCCTGATGAGCTACCTGAGATTCCGGCGGACAGGGAGATTGATTTTGGGATTGATGTAATGCGAGGCACGCAGCCTATATCTATTCCGCCCTACAGGATGGCACCAGCAGAATTGCAGGAGCTAAAGGAACAATTGAAGGATTTTTTATCGAAGGGTTTCATCTAACCGAGTGTGTCAGCATGGGGCGCACCGATTCTCTTTGTGAGGAAGAAAGATGGATCACTGAGAATGTGAATTGACTACCGGCATCTCAAGAAAGTCACAATCAAAAATAAATACCCATTACCAAGAATAGATGATTTGTTTGATCAGTCACAGGGTGCTAGGTACTTCTCCAAAATTGATTTACTTTCTGGTACCACCAAATGATGATCATGGAGCAGGATATTCCAAAAACAGCTTTCAGGCCCCGGTATGGGCACTTTGTATTTCTAGTAATGTCTTTTGGGCTAACAAATGCCCCGGCAGCTTTCATGGATCTTATGAATCGAGTTTTCAAGCCTTTTCTCAATTTCTTTGTGATAGTGTTTACGATATTATTGTGTATTCACGAGGTCTAGAGGACCATGTCAATGATCTCAGGGCAGTTTTGTAGACTCTTCATCAGCACCAATTGTACGCAAAATTTTCAAAATGTGAATTTTTGCTCGAACTTGTCACATTATTGGGTCATGTTTTCTCCAGAGAAGGAATTAAGGTTAACCCTCAAAAATATTGCAGCGGTAAAGAATTGGCCTAGACATACAACGCCAACCGAGATTCGCAGTTTCTTGGGCTTAGCAGGGTATTACAGGAAGTTTGTGGAGGGGTTCTCTACTCTTGCCTGTCAGTTGACTAAATTAACTCAGAAAGCGGTTAAGTTCCAATGGTTTGATGCTTGTGAAGGAGCTTCCAGGAGTTGAAATCAAGATTGATTACGACGCCGGTGTTGAACCTGCCAGAGGGTACAGATAGGTTTGTGGTATATTGCGATTCTTCAAGGATCGGGCTTGGGTGTGTGTTAATGCAATATGGAAAGGCTATAGCTTATGCTTCTAGTCAACTCAAGAATCATGAAAATAACTATCCAATACATGACTTAGAACTTTTAGCGGTGGGTTTTGCATTGAAAGTTTGGCGTCATTATTGGTATGGGGTACATGTGGATGTATTCACAGACCACAAGAGTCTTCATTACATTTTCAAACAAAAGAATTTGAATCTGAGGAAGAGAAGATGGCTTGAGTTACTCAAGGATTACGACATCGATATTCTATATCACCCGAAGAAAGCCAATGTTGTGGTGGCTTCTCTTAGCCGGAAATCTATGGGTAGTTTGGCTTAATTGGAGGCATGTCAAAGGTCGTGGGCTAGGGATGTTCAACAGTTAGCTAGTTTGGGAGTTTGTCTTGTGGACTCTAATGAAGGAGGGTAATTGTGCAAAATACGGCTGAATCATTGTTTGTTGTGGAAGTCAAAGAGAAGCAATACGACGATCCATTTTTGGTACAACTGAAGAAGGGGATTCATAAACATAAGCTATGGATTTTACTCTTGGCATGGATGATGGTACACTAAGGTACCAAGGGCGGCTATGTGTTCCAAATATGGATGGTCTCCGGGAAAGAATCATGATCGGGGCTCACACTTCTAGGTATTCTGTGCACCTAGGTTCTACAAAGATGTATCATGATCTCAAGAAAGTCTATTGGTGAAATGACATGAAAAGGAATGTGGCGAAATTTTTGGAAAGATGTCTGAATTGTCAGCAAGTAAAGGCCGAACACCAACGGCCTGGTGGGTTGGCACAGAACATAGAAATTCCAATGTGGAAGTGGGAAATGATTAATATGGATTTTGTGGTAGGATCACAGTGTACTTCATGCAAATTTGACTCGGTTTGGGTGATTGTGGATCGACTCACAAAATCAGCACACTTCTTGCCAGTTAAATCTATCGACACGGCGGAAGAGTATGCTCAGTTGTATATCAAGGAAATAGTCAGGTTGCATGGCACTCCAGTTCCTATCATTTCCGATCGAAGGGCTCAGTTCAGAAAACATTTGGAAGAAATTTAGCAAGGTTTGGGTACTCAGGTAAATCTTAGTACATCCTTCCATCCACAGACCGACGGGCAGGCAGAGCGAACTATTCAGACGCTTGAGGACATGTTGCGTGCTTGTGTTCTTAACTTCAAGGGTAGCTGGGATGATCATTTTCCACTCATAAAGTTTGCTTATAACAACAGTTTTCATGCTAGTATTCAGATGACACCATTTAAGGCATTATATGGTAGGAGATGTAGATCTCTCATTGGGTGGTTCGAGATTGGGGAAGCTGAGTTAATAGGACCAGACCTCATGCGTCAAGCTATGGAAAAGGTTAAGTACATTAAGGAGCGGTTGAAAACTACTCAGAGTCATCAAAAATCCTATTCGGATGTTTGTCGCAGAGACGTAAAGTTCAACGAAAATAATTGGAAATTCTTGAAGGTTTCCCCATTAATGGTATAATTCAGTTTGAAAGGAAAGGAAAATTGAGTCAGAGGTATGTCGGGAAGTATAAAATTATTCAGAGGATTGGTCAGGTAGCGTACAAACTTAAGATACCACCCGAGATGTCATTAATGCACCCGGTATTCCATGTGTCTATGTTGAAGAAGGTAGTTGGAGATTCGTCATCTATTATGTCGGTTGAGACCATTGGGGTTAATGAAGAACTGTCAATGAAGAAATTCCAGTTTCCATTCTTGATAGTCAAGTCCGAAAGTTGAGGAATATATTAATTGTCTCCGTGAAGGTGTTATGGAGAAGCCAGCAGGTTGAGGAGGCTACTTGGGAGGCCGAAGAAGAGATGAAAAATAAGTATCCTTACTTGTTTGTATAAGCTATGCAACCTTTTTATAAAATTGTTGCCTATGGATTCTTGTATCACTTGTTCAGTTAATGTAAAGGTGCTTCTTTCTAAATATATTGCACGTGAGGCCACGGTTGGTGTTGTTATGAGTTATGTTACGTCATTGGATTATGTACATGTTTTAAGGATGTGTTTCTAGGGTTCTCTGATAGGTGGATAGGCCTAGTTATAGGGGAAACTTTGGCAAAACTTTTGGAAATTTAGGGAGTTAGGCAAATTTGGGGCTACAAGTGTGTGGTATGAAAACGGAGTTGCATAAGATGCTAATAGTGAACCTTGATCCTCATTCTAGGATGAATGTTCTTAAGTGAGGGAGGATGTAAGGCCCCATAAAAATAAAATTCCTAAAAATCGGGGTTCCGTGATGCCAGACTAGGCGCAGAGGTTAATAATAGTAGAAATTCTTTTTGAATGGAACAGTGCGCTGGGGAGTTGAAGGAAAATATTTTGCAGAGCTGGGCATTTCTACGGCCCATTATACGGCCAGATAATCACTCTGCGGGCCGTAGAATGGCCGCAGAGTCAAGCAGCTACTTGGGCCATTTTAATGTCAATTTCGCGGCCAGTTATGCGATCGCATAAACATTTCGCAGGCTGCACTTTGATCATATAATCAGCCTTTGAATTTTGTGGTGAAAAGTTCTGTGGCGCATTATGCGACTGCAGAACAGGTCTGCAGGCCGCATGACGGTCGCCGAGTGAAGCATGTTGGCCCAGTTCTGAGGCTATTTTTTGCGGTCATTTCTAAGATCGCATATGCGACCGCAGATCCTGTCCCGAGGCTTCATTTTTGGATTTTTAAAACATGCACCTACTTCATTAAAACATATGCCATAGTCCAATTTTGAGAAAATTTCTGATACCTTTAGAGTGAGAAAGAGTTCTTAGTGTGGGGAAGTAACCTTCAACCTATTATCCATCAATTCTTTCTCAATCATTGAAGATTAACAAGGAAAGTCTTCATCCTAATGGTAAGAATCTATGTTCGAGCTCTCAATTTCTAAAATTTACTAGAAAGGGGATAATCAAAAAGACAATTCTTGGGTGTGGGGGTTGTCATCTTGCATGCATGTGTTATCAAAGAATGTAGGAAGGTTGTGAGCTAAAAATGGTAGAGAATGGGTTGATGTATGATGGAATCTTTCATAAAAATGGACTTAAAGAACTTAATGCACACCTAGTGTTTGATAATATGCTCTAGTGAGCTAGAATCATGGTCATCTTCCTAATTTTGGTTCAACTTGCTATATTTCTAAAAGTAAATTGAATTTGCTATGAATTCCGAAATATTTTTAAGTTTAAGGAAGCTCAGTTGAGGTATGTTGGCTAAACCCCTTCTCCTTAGAATTGAAGCTCACGGTGTTCATGTGATAGGTGTAAGTCCCAAATTGATCAGTATAGAATTGGCTATTCCAAATGTTCTTGTGTTTGAAGGATATATATTCAATAAGTATTCTAAATGCTTCATCATGTCATCTTATCAATTGAGGATGTGTTCAAAATATGGAATATATGTTCCTTTATTTGTGTGGTGACCAATTTTCGTGTGCAGTAATTATAGAAGGACCAGGTTCTTCAATGTGTTCCAACTCCTACAGTTTGCGGAATATAATTGCAGAAAATAAAGGAACACAACAATTTTACGTGGAAAATACTTGGCTCAAAAGGTGAAAAGACCACGACCTACTTCCCAGTAGCCATTTGCGACTAACTCTAATCCCCTTGTGGAAAACTAGCCTCTAGCCATTTGCGACAACCTTCAAGTTAACTCTAACTTGAATACTCAGTACCTATTATAATTGCTTCTAGATAAAGCTGGAAGATACACTTTGTAATCACCTACTACAAATAAACTACACTAAAAGACAACAGATGGAAGTGGTTCTTCTAGCTGGTTCAAGTAGCTTCAGAATCGCACAGGAAATTCTCACACGAACTGCTTACAAAATTGATTTGGTAATTTTGTTCTCAATTCTTGTTTTGCTTCTATGTTTGTGCGCACATGTTTAATGAGAACACTTGACAATATATAGGATCAATAGAAAAGGAGATATACTAGAATTCAGATGCAACTCTTCCAATTCGGATATAACTCTTCCTTGGTGGAAGAGTTCTAGTTGATATCAACTCCCTAGATCCTCTTCTATCTTATTATGTCCTTACAGAATAAGGAGTCCATCTCCCTATCAATTTGCAACATTTTCGATCAGGAGATACATCTTCAGATCACTGATTGTGTTTATCTCCTGTTTGTGATCACCTCACGTGCCATTAACTCTGCATGTCTATGTCTCCAGTGATAGACCTGGTTCAACTTTGAGTTCATTTGTCAATCTTCAAAATCATTCAGCTTCTTGATCCAACAAATTCTCCCTTTTTTGATGATGACAAACTCTGTGCTTAGGCCTGTAATCACTTTAATCCAACATTGACAATTTTTTATAGTATTAAGCATTTATCATAAAGAACCAGGTTCATTAGGTTATAAATATCACAATTTTCAATATAGCACATCTTCCCCCTTTTGGCATCATCGAAAAGTTGCAAAGTGTTAGAATTACCATATTTATAATAATTACTCATATCCACTGAGGCAACTGCAAGTGCAAACATGGACTAATCATCAATAGTAAACCAAGGATGTAAACTATCAAGGAAAGTGAAACAAAATGGGTAAGAGCAAAAGTAACACAATTCATTGATAAGAGCATTATTCAGGCACTAAACACATAAATAACTAAAAGCAGTTACAATCATAAGCAAAAAATAGAAAAAAAAATCCCGAACTGGTCATAAAGGGGTGAGGGACGCCACTGGACACCTAAGGCTGGGAAGGGGTGGAGGTTGGGTTCTTTGCTTGGAGAAGAGAGAGAATTTGTTGAAGAATCCCTACATTCTTCTCCTTTTCATTTGCCAGTTCAGCTCTGAGAGCATCCCGCTCAGCCTGAACCTCTATAAGGCGGGTCTTCAGGCGAAGGATTTCAGCATCCTTAACCCCACCTTCATGCACAAGAGCCCTAAACTTGCTATTCACAGGCGTTTTCCGTGATGAACCAGGTTCATCATCAGGAACATTCACAACATAGTCGCATGTCAAAAGTGTGTTCTTCCCAAAATGGACCTTGACAGTGGCCATTTCTGCTTTCTTCACGGGCACTTTGAAGTGAGCCAGCACAGTCATTAGTATGAACCCATATGGGATAGCATGAGCCTTAGAGCCATTTACCACCCTGTCTAGCAACTGAATAATGAAAGAGGGCCAGTTAATTTGCCTTCCACTGTCCAGGAACACCATGAGAGTTAAATCCATATAGTTTGCTATTTGCCTCCTCTATTGCCTAGGCAGTATGCATTTATTGAAAAACTCAAAAACCACTTTGTGTTGAGGTTTCATCTCGCTTTTGAACAAAACCCTTGGTTCCACTTCTTCAGAATTATCACTGAACCTCCTAGTGATTTGCAGTGCAGAAGGAAGGCTATCCAAGTTGGGCCACCTCTACCTTGTATAATCATCATATTCCTCAACGGGAAGCCCAAGAATCTCACCCAGCTCCTTCGCATCAAAGGAGATCTTAACCCCCTTTACCTGACTGGAGACCCTGTCATCCTTGACTTCAGCATTTGCCATGAACTCGAAAATCTCACTCATGGCCAACCTACCATCTAGTTGAAGGACCATGTCCTTCCAGCCCTGCACGTCCAGAGTGTCCACAAGGTAAATCATGTCGGATTCTTCAAGATACTTCAGAAACCTTCCCTTCAGTATCGTGCGCTTCCCAAATTTTGTCAATTTGTCTGTCTCTCCACCAGACTCCCCTTCTTCTTCACCACTCCACTCATCATCATCATAGCCTTCTTTGATTTCCTTGTAGACCTAGTGATGCGTGGCTAGAATTCATGATTTTAAGCAATATATACCTTGAATTTTATGTGATTTAATGATAAAAATACACGTCGTATGTGCCTAATGAAGTTTATTTAATGTGTAGGTGAGTTAGAAATGGAAGCCGAGCTAAATGAGAGCATAAATGTCGGAAAATACGTGCAAGAGTCGAAAAGGAGCGATCCGGGACAAGCCTGGCGTTAGACCCCAAACGCCAGGGGGTGCCTGGCATTAGCCAGGCGTTAGACCCCAAATGCCAGGGGGTGCCTGGCGTTAGCCAAGCGTTATACCCCTAACGCCAGGGTGCCTATTTCGGTAAAGTCCGAGTTTTAAAGGTTTTTAAGTGTTTCCAAGTGGGCATAGGAGTCTCTTACACGGTTAGGGTTTATCCCAACCATATAAATAGACACAAGAACACATCATGAAGGGAGGAGACAAATTTGGGAGCAAAATACACACACAAATCATTGAAGGAGCAAGGATTATCAGTTTTCTTCATTTTTATTCAAGTATTTTCAATTCAT
>ML327798.1:0-20220 GCA_005239505.1 Nicotiana paniculata
GCGACTCTAATAAAAAATAAAATATTCCCATTTCGAATAATGTCAGTTTAAGTGGAAAAACTCCCGTACCCCCCTTTGGGGCGTAATAAAAAGGAGGTGTGACAGGTCACAAGCACGCTAAGTGCATAATACCATCCTGGGGAGACTGATAGAGCCATACGCTACAAAAACTCAAGCACAACTGAGGTGCGATACATAATCTGAATCTCAAGAGCCATCCTGCTCACATAACATCATCACTACGCGGAAATCTCAACACATAAAAAACTATCAAGTCGTTCCACAACTCACATGGAAAAACATAATATTACATGAAATGGACGGAGATGGAACAACATCTAATGTTCTAATACTCCTCCATGAGAAGTGATATACTGAAATGAACACATCTGACTCATATGGAGCCCATAATCATGTTTGAATATATACACAACCCTCAGGCCGATTCTGCTCGCACTGCACTAGACTGATAGCCTTACTTGGGTTCATATTAACCCACTTCCTCTCATAATACGCAAGAACAACCATCATAGCCGGGGCAAACATCCCACAATCCACAACAAAATGAACCGAACGCCTTCCAGGTATGAATTCTCAAATAAGCAATACTACACTTCTTTATACTCAGTCCAAATCTTCAATCCATAAATTGACTACATGTCACACTCATACAATCCTCCCGTGGTCACACTCCCACGACTTTCCACACAAGGTAGCAAGTCTGCACATCCAACACTGACCACACTAATGATGTAAAACAAATCAAGAACCCATGACCGGCCATAATGCTTGAATGCTCCCAAATAAAATCTATCGCGTCGACCGATATGCCTCGCACATACCGGCACAAACAACATGCATAACTTAATCACACTGAAGGAACTGATCACTATCGTCCATGTGCCATTTCAACCATGGCTAACCAATTCCCACTCAGCCTGAAGCTACTCCTTGCACCACTCTGGACCCACCGAAATTCTTTCTTCATTGCTGACATGATCTTGCTCAACCAACCCGTCAAAATCTTCTAATTCTCTTGTCAGCATTCTATGGATACTCCAATTCTCTAGCATCACTCACATATTCGGCCTCCCACCGAATAGCCACTAAAATCCCTCGCAGAAACTTGCCAACCACACAACCGCTAACCTGCTCACAGGAGATAACCCACCTTTGGAAATTACCAACTGACACCTTCCAACGATGTTGTACCGCACAGTCTCTAAGACATCAATACCCAATCCTACGCCCGTCCTCATTTACCAACTTTACCAGTTTGTCTGCTTTTCATGGACATCTACTAAATGCGCGACAATATCTTCCAACTCACCGCTATATTGCATCCTTCTTCATCCCGAACAACTCCTCTCTTTCGTGTCCAACATTCTGCCAAAATAGCCAATATTTCAATTTAAATCTTTGCACCCAATAATCGTCCACTAAAATTCCCAAATCACTCCAAACTTCCCCTCAAGAGGTGTATCTATCTTACCACATAACTCATACGCTACACTGCCACTCTCCCACTTTGGTTAAACTCACTCCTGCAAGCAACTACCTGACTTCCTTTTCTTACACCTGGCCTTTTAGAAATTTAACCATCACTTGACACTTCCCACGTGTCCTTCCTCATCCCTTGCTGCCCAGTCGTTGCCTTAGGCCAATGACTATCTTTGTAGCACTTAAACCAGCAGATCACCACAACTTCAAACCTTTCCGAAGATCATCTTTCCCTAGCCGCCCGGATTAGAAGTACCTATTCAGTCCTGAACCACCGCACACCATGATCTTTGACAACCGCTTCTTTAATATTACTTCGCAACACTCTGACCCAATGCAACCGAAGAAACTATAACACCAGCGTACTTAACATATTCTATTCAATCAAAGACGACGGTATCACATCACCGATGAATGTTCTACCTCACTTGAAAACACTGAGTCTTATTACTTTATTAACCCGATCATGCACATTTATAGTTCAATTGCCTTTCCTCCGCCGGAAATAAAATACTAAAATCTCAGAATCATGCTCTTAGAAGACCTCCTTCCAAGTCATTCATTGTCCCAACACATGGGCAATCTTCCTATCATCATATCAATACCGCGCGATAACCATTCATAAGTATCATAGCAAATATGCGCATAACCTCAAAGCTCTCAGAAGTGCAGCTATCGAGCTGAAACAACATAATATCTTTCCGTAGAGCAACGACAATAGCCCTAACCAACTACGCATCGAAAAACATCACGCACCATATTTGTAGTACCATTACCATTCCTCAAAGACCCGATTCATAGCAAGCGCTTCGCGATGCGTAAGATTGAGTAAGAAGGAATGTAGGCATAAGCCTCAAAGGAATCAAACCGCACGATGAGGAATCAAGAAGGGAATTACTCCTAATTGCCCCATAGCCTCTCGAAGATATGTACAGACGTCTCCGTACCGATCCGCAAGACTCTACTAGAGTTGCTCATGACTCGTGAGACTTAAGGGAACCTGGTGCTCCGATACCACGTTGTCACGACCCAAAATCCATAAAGATCGTGATGGCTTCGGACCCCACTTTCAAGCAAGCCAACACTTAATAAATAAATTAAATCTTTATTTTAAAATTCTAGAAGTCACTCCTTTTCATTTTCTTAAATAATAATTAGCGAACATCCACTGAGAAATCAACAATATCTTTGGAAAATTTAAATAGTTAATATATACCATAATTTTCCATAGAACCCGGTGTCACAAGTGCATGAGGAATTATATAAGAATTATACATGTACTACAATACTTGTCCGGAATACAAACTGGACAAGGAATTTAAAATAAATACAATACATCTGAGGAAGACTCTGCCGGCTGCGGGTCGTCTCCGGATGGTGCAGCTCGTCTAAGTATCCAAATCAGTAACATCACTGCGTTAAGCAGGGCCACTATCTATGAGTGCACTTGTGCAATAAAAATGCACAACAAGTGTAGCATGAGTACTAAAACAACGTGTACTCAGTAAGTATCCCGCCTAACCTCGAAGAAGTAGTGAAGAGAGGTCGACTTTGACACTTAATAGAGGTCCAACAATATCAAGTGCACGAGAAATGAATTAATATAAAGCAATGTAAATACATAAGACATACAAGTATAGATTTCGTGGTACAATTTTCCTCTTTACGATTTACTCAACTCTCTACTAGCAAGTTCCCTCCGCAACCGAAGCATATAAATAAGTATAGTGGATTTCATCAAAGAAGTTGTCATAATCCAAATCAAGAGAAAAACCCTCAGATGAACTGGCTTTTTGCCAAATATTTCGCACGATTCCATAAGGATAAATTAGATATAGGAAATGCCGAGGCGTACGGCCCGATCCAACATAAAAGTAAATTGTGCATTGCCGAAGGGTCGAACGGCGCGAACCATAGATGCATCTATTAACCTGTCGTGGCGTACGGCCTGCTCCTATGAGAGTGTGGTACATAAATTCTGCCGAGGCGAACGGCCCGATCCCATAAGAGTGTGGTACATAAATCATGTCGAGGCGAATGGCTCGATCCCATAAGAGTGTGGTACATAAATTATGCCGAGGGGAATGAACCGATCCCATAAGACTTTGGTTGGAGGACTTACCCCGCTCGCGAATCATACATGCGACGCTGCTACACATAGTTTTCTCGAGTTTTAAAAGTATTCTTCCATTTCATTTCAAAACATGATCTTTTAGTGAAAGCTTTCAAAATTTCCATTTTTTATAACAATTTTTGATTCCTTTCAAAACTATTTAATAAGTATGCTCAAACTAGCCTCTTCACAACGCAATCAATAACACAAATAAAGTATAATAACAACAAACCATGATGTAAGCATAAAACTACCCGGACATAGGCATAACTAGTAGCTACGTACGGACTCTCGTCAGTTCGTGCGTACGTAGCCCCCACAAATAGTAGAACATATTTAATTAGTTCACCTATGGGGACAATTCTCCCTCACAAGATTAGAAAGGAGACTTACCTTGCTCCGAAGATTCATAATCGGCCTCCAAGCCCTTCCGACGACTCAAATTGATGCACAAAGCCCCAAAACTATCAAAATAACGGGCAAACTCTCTAATACTTATAATAATTTAATTTATATAAATCCCTAACTCTGCTCGAAAAGTTGACAAAATTTACCCTCAGGCCCACGTGCCCGAATTCTGAAAATTTTCGAAGATAATGATTACCCATAGCCTTACTAACTCAAATATACAATTTACTCTAATTTCATGCTCAAATTCGTGGTCAAAATCCAAGAAGGCAATTTCTAGGTTTTTCTTCAAAATTTCCAACTTTTCCACAATTTTTCATTTTCAAATTCATATATAAACCTTGTATTTAACTTGGAATGAGTAGAAACAACTTACCTTGACATGGATGACGAAAATCCCCCTGTTGAAGCCCTCCAAGAATTGCCCAAACCATAGAAAATGAGAAGAATTGGCCAAAACCCGTCTATTAAAACACTTCACTGCCTCCAGTCCTTCCGCACCTGCGGTTACTATGCCCGCACCTGCGGCTTCCTCATTCCCCAACCGGCTCCTCACCTGCGCTCCCTCGTCCGCGTCTGCGCCTTTGCATGTGTGGAAATAACCTCGTTCCTGCGGCCCCCAGGCAAGCCAACCTTTTCCTCTTATGCGACTCCTCAGCCGCACCAGCGGCCAAAACCTCGCAGGTGCGGTCACACCAAATGACAGCAGCCTCAGCTTTCTCTCAACTCCAAATTTTATCCGTCAACCACCCGGAATTCACCCGAAGCCCCCCGGGACCCCGTCCAGTTTCACCAACCTGTTCCAAAACATAATGCGGACCTGCCTGAGGCCTCAAATCACATCAAATAACATTGAAACAATGGATCGCATCAGAATTCAAACTTTATGAACTTTGAAATTTCCAACTTCTACATTCGATGGCGAAACCTATCAAATCACGTCCGATTGACCCCAAATTTTGCACATAAGTCACATTCAACATTACGGAACTGCTCCAACTTTCAGAATCGCATTCCGACCACGATATCAAAATTTCCACTTCCGGTCGGATTTCTCAAAAACCTTCAAATTTTCTATCTTTAGCCAAATGACTTCAAAATAACCTACGGACCTCCGAATTCACTTCCGATCGCGCGCCCAACTCTAGAATCACCATACGGAGCTATTCCCAGGCTCGGAATCCCAAACGGACATCAATATCACTGAAATGCTCTTCAACCCAGACTTATGGAATTTCTTCTAAAATGCTGACTTCTACAATATGCGCCGAAACTCCCCTGGGTCATCAAAAACCCGATCCGAACATACGTCCAAGTCAAAAATCATCATATGAACCTTCAAATACAGATTCTAAAGTCGTTTACTCAAAAATCCAATCTTAGTCGATTCTTCCAATTTAAGGCTTCCGAAATGAGAATTTTATTTCCAAATTGACTCTAAACTTCCCGAAATTAATTTCCGACCACACATACAAGTCATATCACCTGAAATGAAGCTGCCAACGGCCTTAAACCGCTGAACGACGCACTAGAGCTCAAAACGACCGATCGGGTTGTTACACCAGTCCTAGCCCGCCTTCGTAACTAAACCAAACAACACTGTTTAGGTGCCAACCAATCCCGGCTGTTGATTTTCCACATATCCAACGGCTCGCAACTGACCACCCTACCCCTTTATAAGTGTCCTAACTCGGTCTCCCCCCCCCCCCCCCCCCCCCCCCCAAACCTAGAGAACACCCTCATTCTCTCATTTCCCTCATCCCCTAAACCCTA
This sequence comes from Nicotiana paniculata, assembly GCA_005239505.1. Taxonomy (NCBI): domain Eukaryota; kingdom Viridiplantae; phylum Streptophyta; class Magnoliopsida; order Solanales; family Solanaceae; genus Nicotiana; species Nicotiana paniculata. The sequence continues at coordinate 5,795 of ML327798.1, forward strand.
GCCGCCACTAACTCCCTAGCTGTTTCCGCTCACCAAAAATCGCCAACGGCGGCGGCGGCGACACTCCAAATCCACCCAAAATCACATTATACACTCCCCGCACCCCCTTTAACCTAACCATGCCAATAGCTCTCCCAAAAACCCCCCACCAAAATTGGTAGATCTTAAATCCAAAACCCCCAAAAACTCTAGCCCCGTCATACACTGCCGCCGAAAATCGCCCACGGCGGCGGCGAAACCCTAAGCCTACCCAAAATCACACCATAGAACCCCCATACCCTCTATAACCCTACCACACCAACAGATCTCCCAAAAACTCCACCAAATTCGGTGCATCTTAGATCTAGACTCCCAGAAATCCTAGCCCTGCCTTACACCGCCGCTGGAAATCGCCTACGACGGCGATGACTTCCACACCACCTCAAAATCAAACCCCATAATCCCCTATTTACCTTCAACACAGGTCAACCCTTAATCCCGCCAAAAACCCCATAAAAACCCTTAGTTTCAGATCTGAAAACACCCATAAACCCTAGATTTGCCCCCTTTTAATATTTCCACCTAGCTTATCCAAAAATCCTCCTGGTAAGATTTCCTATCATGGATTTCAGATTCCAGACGGGTGTCTTAGCAAGAGGATTTTTAGAAACTAGAAACCCCTTTGACCAAATATACTCTGATTTAGGTATACCTTTTGTTTCTATTATTCTCTTATTTTTTTATTATTTATTTTATTTTTATGTTTATTTTCAATGTTACTGTTTTAATCTATTTAAACTGTTATTTTTTTTTTAGAATTGTTTAGGTTAGTTTCATCGGTACTTAGTTAAATGCATTATTGGTAATTGTCTGTTAGTGTTAGGGTTTGGGGCTTCTACTGATTGGCCCATTGAACTTGGCTCAAAAAGTTGGGCATGTTTGTGATGGACAGGCCCACAGACTTAGTGATTTTAGAGCCCAAGGTCTTTCAGGCCCGGAACTAGGTCTGGTTCTGAGGCAATTTCAAAACCCTGAAGGGTTAATTGGGCTTTTGATTTGAAAATTTGTTCAGTAACTAATAGGAAATTTCTAGAATAGGGACAAATGTCCCAATATGAGTAGGAACAGATAAGGATAGGGTATGAAATATCCAGAAATTGGACAGTTGTCCATTTTCTATGTTAAGAAGGTACCAAAAACAACCATCCATTTTTCTGTTCTAGGAAGATTTCATTTCCTAATTTTAGGGAATGCTGGCAGATTCTCTTGTACCTGGATCTTTATCTCTTTTAGAACCCTTACTCTATATAAACACTCATTTTCTTCCATTAAACACATAGAAAATTTCCCTAAAAATACACTAAGTCTGCACTGCCTTGAGTCTTTTCCCTTCATTTTCAAAAATTTCTGGAAAAACCAGCCTTGGTATTTCAGAAACATAAAACAAAATCTCTCTCTCTCTCTCTCTCTCTCTCTCTCTCTCTATATATATATATATATATATATATATATATATATATATATATATATATATATATATATNNNTTACTTTCCTTTTTCTAAATCCTAATATTTCCTTACTCTACTGGATTTTCAAGCTTGAATTGAGAATTCTTTGGTTTTCTACTTGATTTCCTCGTTGCTGCTTTTACTCAAGTTTTCAGAGACTTATTTTCTCTCTTTATTTTGATTTCTTGCTGCTATCAAGGTACTACCCTTTACAATGTAAAAATTCAGTTTCGTTGTTATTTTGGTATCATGATTATTATTTTTGTTGATTGTCAAATTGTGTTTGTTTGAATGTAGTCTTGGGTATGAGAAATTACTACATGAATCATATTGATTTATGTTTGTTTATGCTGGAAATTATGTGCAACTCTGTAGAAAGCTGGTCATGGATATTGTTTATTCTATTTATGTTGTGTGTAATTTCATGTTTAAAGGTTTCTGAAAGTTGGTCAGAATCTTTTCGAACTCCATGTATTTGTTTATGTTAAAGGGTTATACCCTGAAAACCTATGTATTTAGCTGCAAATAGTAAGATTAAAACAGTAATTTATTTTAAAAAAGAGAGTTATCTTCATTATGTATAAGGAATCAAACTCATTGGGAGTTAATGAATTATAATAATTTTGTTACTATTTCTTTTGTATAACATGTTAGTTAACACGTTAATTAATTTGGCTGTGTCATTTAAGACAACTAATTCTGTTGTTTTTTGTTTGTTAATTTTAGAATTTTCATATTATAAAATTTGGGTTTTCTGAAATAAATTGGACGCCGGGCCTGGTATATTTTCAGGCCCAAATTAATTGGGCCCTATGAAATTATACCTTTAGGTTTTCTAATTGAACTAAGATGATAAATCGATTAAATGACTATTTTGAAGTTTCTTTGTACAAAAATGGTTAAATTTACTGCTTCTGATACTGTTATAATATAAAAATAAAAATAAAATGCTTAGAAAGTCAGCTGAATTTATCACATTGGGCCTGCTCTCGAATAAATGACTTGTTCTGTTTATTTCCCATATCTTTTAGTATCATATTTTCAAACACAAATGAAATATAAGTAAGATTCTATAATTGGTATTACAGTAATAAACCTTGAAATTTCAGTCTCAAATTTGTTCAAATAAATATGCATTGGACTAGAGTTATTCGGACTCGGCCATCATCGAGCCTTAATCATCTTTGATTGAATTCAGTTAGCTGGTCCAAATAATTGATAATATGTTTATTGGGGCATGTTTGTTTTGACTCGCCCGTTATCAGGCCCAAAAGCCTCTTAATTATGGACTCATTTGGCACCTAATATGTAAGCTGCCTAATTAATCCAAAAAATGTCCACATAGCATTGGGCATTTACATCTAGGCTAAAAACATCGGAAAGTAGCTTATAAACATGATTATAGTCTTAGGTATACTTCTAATCGAATTAACTATTACAATTATGTACACGTATGCGTAACATAGTTGTGATATCAAAAACAAATAAGGTACACGTTCGCATGACCATGATCAAATATTCTTAGTAACAATAAAACGCCTTAATCAAATACTCGTAGAAATGCTTTTAGGCGCAGTTTTTAAAATATTATCGCGATTGCATACACGTTCGCGTGACATAATTATGATTTTTTAAATAAATTCAAGGTACGCGTTCGTGCGACTTTGACCTAGCTTTTTCTTATATAAACTAAGTGTTCTAAATTGTGTACACGTACGAGTGACATGATTCTTGACACGCCAAACTAAACGAGTATACGTATGCGTAACTCGTCTTAAGATAATTTTTTAAATACGAGTAATCGAATAATTAGAAGCGTAAAAAGGAAAATGCACAGGTTTTAAAATGAGTAATTAAACAATTTAAGCCAAGTATAAGTTGTTAAAGCGACCATGCTAAAATCACGGAACTCGGAAGTGCCTAACACCCTCTTCCGGGTTAACGGAATTCCTTATCCGGTCTTCTGGTTTCAAAGACTTTTAAACAGAGTCAAATTTCCTCGATTTGGGATTTTAAAAATAATTGGTGACTCGGAACACCGTAAATAAATAATTTCGAATAGCGGCTCTTAAATTAATTAAATAATCCCAATTCGATTAATATCACTTAAATTAAAAAAACTCTCGAATAGTTATACCATTTTTCAATAGTTGCGTGTCCGTATAAGCAATTACTTAATGTGTGATATAAGGTGGAATAACAATACATATATTATCATTGCGAGGATTGGACTATATATATTTAAAGATAAAAAGCCCTTAAAATAAGTAGTTTTCGTATAACAGTGATCTCCTCATTAATTATTAAACACGGAATAGTATCAACACATCACAATTAATTCCTATAGTACTAATATAATCACTACATAAATAATTCCTATAGTAATAAGCTTTGCATTATTAATTCCTTTGCATATATAACCTGCATTGTGTCCGAACCAGACAACCAATACTATAACTAAGAAGTCATCATAAAAGTGTCTGTCTCTTCATTGTTTAAGTGGAGCTTAACAATAAATTATGTTCCACAACTTTTCTTGAGTGAATTTCGAAGACTACACTTCCTTGCTTGAGCATATTAATTGATTCTTCATTTCCCAAGCAATCCAATGAAAAAGACTCGTTCCAAGACAAGTCAGATTTTGATAGGATTTCTTGGGTTTTTATTTGAATTCTTTGCTTCTCTCCTGCGGAAAGATAGCATCTAACAGTGAATGTCGACATTGGATTTCAATTGGAGGATCTTACACATCTTCAATTTGTAAGGAAATTTTGTTGCACAGGAATTGGGTAACATGGAGAAAAAACCTGGTTGAATGCCAAACTATAAACTGGATAAAAATAAACTACTTCCTGTCTCTCCATCTATTTGGCACAATTCAAATTTAAAGAGTTATACTTATTAATTTTGATTATAAATTTAAATATAAAAATTAATATTTTTAAATAAACTTTATATATTTATAATTATATAAGAAGTACTAATATAAGTCACAATAATTAACAATTCAAAATAATAAGAAGGCATATCAAATTGCAATTAGGGACTCGAAATTTAATGGAGGGAGTAGCACATAATTTATGGGTGGAAAATCCATGATCACCCACTCATTATTCTGAGGGATAAACAATATTTTTGGGGTGGAAGATCAATTATATTTATCCCACATGATTAAGAGAAACTATTCTGCTTCGTTTCTTCCTCTTGGCTTCCAGCGTAAGAAACGACTTGGGGATCATGCACATAAGAAGAAGAAGAAGAAGATTTCTAAGCTGAGAGCATGATATCGATCTAACTGGTCGTTTTGAGTACTAGCTATCTTTTTGTAGAAGAAGAAGAAGAAGATTCGGAACAACGTGATTTTTAAGCTGAGAGCATGACATCGATCTAACTGGTCATTTTGAGTACTAGCTACCTTTTGGTATTTTGAAACTTTTCATAGCTCTATTTAATGATTTATGACTTGCGTGCATATTCCGTATTGATTTTCGAAAAATTTAAATGTGAATCTTTAAATAAAATGTGATTTTTGACTTCTAAAATAGCTAGAGTTTACCACGGTCAATATTTTTGGTAAATTACCTCGGATCGGTATTTTGACTATTCTGTTAGGTTCGTATGATATTTTTAGACTTGTACGCATGTCTGATTGTAGTCCCGGGTAACCCAAGGTTGTTTCAGCACTTTATGTAAAAAGTTGGAAAAATTGAGTTTAACTTTGAAAAATTTTGAGTTTTAATAATCGATTCTTGATTTTAGATGTATTTTAATGATTTGAGCTTGCGAACGAATTCATATGGTGTTATGGCACTTGTGTGGATGTTCGAATTTAAGACCGAGGGGTTGGGGTGAGTTTCAGATAGGTTGCAGACTGGTTTGGCATGACTATTATGTTGTTGTTGTTGATCTGCAAAATCTCGCATTTGCGAGTTTCTATTTGGCAAATGCGATTGGTTGGTCGCATTTGCGACTCTAGAGAACGCGGGACATATTTGCTTTTGCGAAGCCAATTCTACATTTGCGATGGTCCTGTTTTCACATCTGCGATTACATTGTCGCATTTGCGATAACAGAACTGCTCAGGCATCGATCACATTTTCAATTAATGATCCACATTTGGAGTCGTCGCAATTGCGAATAAGGCCTGCAGCCGGGTAAAATGTGAGGATTTCGAGACTTAGCTCATTTTGTACAATTTTTGATACCTAGACTCCATAGACACGACTTTCGGGCTCAGGGTGAATATGTAATTGGAATTTAGTCTGAACTTTGAATTTTGACCACGTGCTCCCGGATTGACTTTTAATTATATTAAAGATTGAAGCTTTATCGTACGGGGGTAGTTTCTTAGGTTTATTTTGACTTGTTTGAAAAATAATTGACTAAATACAGGTGGTTTGAAGACTTGTTCTAAAAGAAAAGTCGTGTTGGATTGTTGATCTTATTTAGGAAAGAAGTAAGTGTATTGTCAAGGTTTGTTGAGGGAAGTTTTCCTAATAAATGATATTGTTTTCTACATGCGTGGGTGATGCATATACGAGGTGACAAACATATATGCATGTGTCAGATTTACATGATCGGGGAGGGGGGATTATATGTTTCTTTGTGCCTTGTTAAACCTAGTGATCCTTTTACTTATGCTTCATTTGATTCTATGACTAATGACTTTAATTATCTGTGTTAGAAATCATGCTAGAACGCATGACATCTTAAAGGGATTCAATGTGCTATTTTGAGATTTTTTACGTACTTAACTTGGCCATAGCATCATTAACACACATCTATACATGTTATTTTCATGTTACTTGAGTTTCTTTATCTTTAACAAGAGATAATGATTGGGGCTTTAGGGAAATGTTTGGCACTGTGGATATTTCCGTGCGGTTGATATGATGTTGACACGATGAGTATTTCTGTGCAGTTTGAAATAAGATTGGCCTGTTGGTTGTTTCCGTGCGAAAATAAAGGAAGATGGATTTTTCTTATGATTACTCGTTCGTTAGACACATATGTACAATCTACCTTGGTTCCCATCTATGTTTTTTGTTTTGTATATTACTTTCACACTTGTGTTATTTATGTAGTTTACCTCTATATTTAATTTCCTATTTTGAGTGTTACTATAATATCTATGTCCTAACTTATCTTTACAATTATATTTACGTTTTTGGTTGATTTACTACTACTACTACATGTCCTTACCTAATCCATGCATTTACTTGTTACTAACCTTTACATGTTACATGCCCTTATCTGTTATGTGATTCACTTGTTAAATGAGTTAACATGTTACATGCCTTTACTTACTATATGTCTTAACTTGATACATGTCTCTACTTGTTACATGATTTTACTTATCAAATCCTTATACATGATACCTGTTATTACTTTCCATATACCTTTACTCGTTTCATGTCCTATTTTTCTCCACTCAGCCGGATTGGGTGACTTTCAGATTGGCTGTGTGTTTATGCTTTGTGGAAGTATAACGACCCGGCCATTCATTTTGTGTATTTGAGACATGTTTTTGTATGTGTATTTGTTATTGTGTTGTCTTGCGAGGATGGTTTGTTTGGTTACGGGGAGGTTTTGGATCGAATTGAAACCCTAAGTTCCTAATTTGGAAGCTTAAGTTGGAAGTGTTGGCCAAGTTTAACTTTTGTGTATTTTACCTCTGGTCGGAGTTTAATTATTTTGTTTGGTCCGAATGGTGGTTTTGGACTTACGCGTATGTACGGATTTGAATTTGGAGGTTCCTGGGTTGATTTGGCTCTAATTGGCGAAAGTTGGCAATTTGTAGGTTTAGAAGTTCATAGGTTTGATCCATAATTGACTTTGTGGTTATTGATGTCTGTCTGGAATTCCGAGCATTGGAGTAGGTTCATATGGTGATTTATAACTTGTGTGTAAAATTTGAGGTCATTCTGAGTTTTTTAGGGATGTTCAACGTGTGTTGGGAATTTGAAATTTTGGATTAGTTCATTAAGTTTGAATTGAGGTGTGATTCGTGGTTTTGATTTATTTTATGTGATTTGAGGCATTGAGTAGGTCCGCGTTATATTTTGGGATTGGTTGGTGGGATTGGACGGGGTTCCAAGGGCCTCGAGGGTATTTCAGACCATTTCTCTCATGCTTGGAGTTACTAGTTTTCTCGTGTTCATCTCGATTGTAAAAGTTCTATCGCAATCGGGGAGAGTGTTTTGGTGGCTGGTGATATTTTCTCTTCGCGTTCGCGGCCTATGAGTTGCATTCACGTAGAGGAAAGCCCGCTGGGGGGATGGCATGCATTTGGCCATCGTGTTTGTGTGTTTGCTACTACTTTCACGTAGGCTCAACAAAGGTAAGCATCGTGTTCGCATGAGGAGCTCGTGTTTGCGAAGAAGAGGCAACAACTGAGCAAGAGCTTGGTCTTCACAATCGCAAAGTGGGTCCCGCGATCGCATTGGGCAGATACTTAAGTATTCTATTTTAAGAGTTGAGTTATTTTATCATATTTTAAGATTGGGAGCTCGGAGTTGGGAAATTTTTTAGGCGATTTTCACGATTTGGACTAGGGTAATTATTTTTTATTTGGATTTGGTTATTAATCATAATTCCGTCCTTAGTTTAGCATTTGAACGATGAATCCAAGTGAAAAAAATTTGGGATTTTGACAAAACTTTCCTAAAATAAAAATTTAGGGTCTGAACCAATGATTCCGAGTAGGATTTGGATGAAACTTGTATGGTAGGACTCTTATTCGAATGGGTGTTTTGAATTTGTGACTTTTGTCGGGTTCCGGAAGGTGGGTCCTGATTGACCATTTTGGTTGAATTTTTTATTTTTGATAAATTAAATATCGAAGCTTTATTAATGGAAATTGATTTCTATAGTCGTGTTTGATATTATTGAGATATTTTTTGCTAGATTTGACCCGTTAGGAGGCCAATTCAAGAGGCAAGGGATTTCTAGAGTATTAATTTACTTGCTTGAGGTAAGTATCTTACCTAAACTTGGTTGAGCACTTGTTGCCTAAGTTATTTGTGATGTCTACGTGCTATGGGTGGCACATGTGTGAGGGGTGAGCCCACGTTCATGTAGCGGGGTGTTATTCATGCTCGGGCTAGTGCTTAGTCTATGATATACCTTGAATTGATTTCTAAGCTACATACTATTATTCTTCTTATGTTTGTATCCCTTCATGAGGTATTTGAATCATGTTTGAAGTTACATATAGGTTAATCTCCTGATTGAACGTGATAATTGATACTTTAGTGATATGATTGCCTAATTTGAGCTATGGTAGCACACTTTGCACATGTATATACCTTGGCATGTCACTTATACCAGTACATGAGTATGTAATTGGATATACATTATTCATATACATGCAATCTTGTTCATCTACTTTCTGTGTGACATGGATAGGCCTGGTAGGACGTGAGTTGTCCATGCGGAAGGCAAGCCCGGGTTGACTTTTTGGTTGACTTTGTGCAATTGATTAAAGATTCAATCTTTATTTGGTTAGATTCGGCTTGTTCAGATGTTGATTTGAGAGGAAGGATATTTTGGGAGATTAGAGGCTACCGGGTGGAGGTAAGTCTCTTGGCTAACCTTGTTAAGAGAGAAACCCCTAGGATTTGACTTGTTTTCTATGTGTTTAAGGTAATTGGGTAGTATATATATGGTGGTGAGCGTATACGCGTTTTGGGGAGAAATTGGAATTTCCATGCCTTGTTTGATTATATACACATTTGATTCAATATTTATATGACTCATGTGACTATATTGCTCTTTTATTTATATTAGAAATCATGCATAGGCTTATGATTAATTGTGAAAGCATGGGAACTTATTCTTGATATGTCGTAATGCATAATTTTCTATAGTCACATAGAGATTTCATGAGCACATATCCTATGATATTTATTAAGTCCTTGTGTACCTTCTATCTCTAATTCCTGAGCATATGCATACATTTTTAATAATGGATACGTGATTTGGACTGAGGGTTTTGGAACAAAGGGTAAGCATGTGGGCGAGATACAATTATGGCACATTGGACATGATGATTGAATATTGATTTATGAGGGATGCTATTATACCCCTCTTGCGTGTGGATTTGGATACGTCCCTCTGGAGTCAGGTGATAACCCATATTACTTTGGGCCATATGAGTGTGGCTAGTACATGGATTTTGTATCAGGTCGATACATGGATTTTGTATCGAGTTCTGTGAAACATGGATTGTATATCTAGGTACATGGACCTTGTATCGGTTGAGCATGCATCCTTATTATTTATTCGTGTTGAAGTATTTATTTCATTGTAAATTGTTACTTGACAGCCTTATGTGCTAAATGGGAGTCTCGGATTCGTTATCTGAGCATGTTATCGTTTATTACTTTAATTGAGCAGCAATAGGGTTATTCTTATGCTAGAAAAGCATGCTTATCCATTGATATATGTGACTCTTATTATTCATATTATTTCCTATTACTCCAGTTCTTAATCTTGTTAATTTACTTGTGTAGTAAGTATCTATAAGCGTCTAGCCTCGCCACTACTTCTTCGAGGTTAGACTTGATACTTGATGGGTAGCGACTGCGGCGTAATCATACTAAGCTTCTACACATATTTTTTATACAGATCCTCAGGTGGGTCCTAGTAGAACTTCCCAATTGGGCTACGCTATCATATGTAGACTTAGGGAGAGCTGCACTTCATGGATCTACTTTGCAGTTCCCGAGTCCCTGTTCGTTATTATATTTCTATCTTATTGTATTTCAAAAAACTTGATATGTATACACACTTAATCTCATTTCCATAGTTTGCTCGTTTACTTGTGCCACCTAGTCTTGGGGGCGTATTTTATTGGTCATATTTACGCCTTTCTTGTGGTTCTATCAGATATTATCACCATTTTCGAGACTATTCTCATCATTCATTGTTATATATCTCTGGTAAATAATAATAATAATGGACTTTATTTGTTATCTACGATTTGACTTGCTTTGCAAGTTTGGCTAGGTGCCATCACGGCCTTGAGGTGAGATTTTCGGTGATGACAAGTTATTATCGGAGCCCTAGGTTGTGTAGGTCTCACGAGTCATGAGAAGGTCTAGTAGAGTCATATGGATTAGTATGGAGATATTTAAACTTATCTCAGATAGGCTACAGGATGTTAGGAAACTACACTTCTTTCGTTCTTTATTGCACGACTTTATTGATCCGAAATTTGAATCCTTGTATTTCTATTCTATCGCAGATGGTGACAACATGTTCATCATGTGTAGTTGTCCAAGCATCAGCCCTCAAGCTAAGTTTGTGCGAGGCCGTGATCGAGGTGGAGGCAAGTCCCGCACTGTAGTCAGAGCCCCTACCGGGGCAGCCACTGCGGAACCACCAAAAGCTCTGGTGGAGGAGGAGGTTTTAGATTAGGGTGAGCCAGTTGTCACACCTCCTTTTTCCACTACCCCCGGATAATGAAGGGGTAATAAGGGAGTTTTTCCACTTTAAAGTGACATTATTCGGATTTGGGGTTTATTTATTTATTTCAGAGTCGCCACCCGGATTTTTGACGATACTCCGGGACACCGTGTTATTTAAAAATCCCAAACCGAGGAAATTTTGACTCTATTTTAATTTGTCTGCGACCAAAAATCCGAGAAAGGAATTCTGTTAACCCGGGAGAAGGTGTTAGGCATTCCCGAGTTCCGCGGGTCTAGCACGGTTGCTTAACTATTAATATTTGGCCTAATTATCTAATTATTTACATATTTTGAACATATTGTGCTTTTTAGCCTTTTTCACTTTTTAGCCGCTTTTAATAGTTATGGATTTATCTTGAAACAAGTCACGATGGCGTGCACTTGTTTGTTTTTGGACATATTGCAATTACGCCACATGAAATGCACCCGTAATTGCAACACGCGATTTTAATATAATTTGAAGTTGAAGACGGGGACATGAATTGTCGCACCCGAGTGTAGATTACGTAGTCATGACTATGGTCATGACGGTTTTATAGTGCCTATTTGAGGTGATGTTTGATTATTCTTGATGTTTTCTATTTGAAGGAACAATTTAGTTTTAAGATCAATTAGGATGTTTATGGATTTATCTTGGACAAGTCACGATGGCGTGACACTTGTTATTTTTGAACACATGGTAATCACGTCACATGAAATGCACCCGTGGTTGCTATATGTGTTTTATTAGTTGTTTGGAGTGAGGGTCGGGGGAATGAGTTGCCACTCTCGAGTGTAGGTTAAGGTAATTTGAGGTAATACTCGATTTTTGTCAAGTTTCAAAGTAAAAGTGTTCATTCTACCTAAGGATTACCTAAAATGATGTTCAATAGCCTAAAGATAACATGTTTTGGGATATGGCCTCGTTTAAGCCCCAAATTGTATCACTTTCGGCCATCCTAATTAGGTTATTTGGACATGATTCGAAGAAAAAAATAGTAAGAACAAACATAGTAACACATCTCACATCTATATGGTAAGAAATAAGGCAAATTTTGAATTGTGAATATAAGGTTACATGTACAAGATTTCTTTACCGTTTGACCTACTCCTATTCACTAAACAAGAGTATTTATACACAGCTCATGGATCTAACATGGAATTTTATCTTAAATTTTGTGACAAAACAAGCCTAAAAAAAATTGAATTAAACAATGGTTGCTTTTATTTAGAGCGGACAGTTTAAGAAAAGATCCAGATTTCAGATTCTACCTTTTTGATAATCGATTTGAAAATCCATTTGTGTTCAGTAGTGAGAAATTTACATCGGATTTCGTGAATGAAAACACTTCTCATGCTAATTGACAACAGAGAGAAAAAGGACTGGTTACAGATTGTTTAACACAATTAATGGGTCTAACATTCCAGGCCCCATAACCTGAAATTCAGACACTATCAAGCTCCATTGGGCCATGTTTACGAGTCTGTCCCAGCTCGGGTGACCTTGGCATGTCTGGACCATAACTACTATAGTAATAAATGTTTCTGAATTAAAAAAATATACAACTGATCATAAATTTTATATAGTTCAGTCCATATTTACAACTGAAAAAAGGCGAAATGTACATAGAAGACTGTAGATATGCTATTACTATTACATTACTCCTGAATCATAGTAATACTGATTTACTAATAGGAAAAATAAAGAAGGGAAAAACAAAACTAATTGCTGCTCCTGTGCAAGCCAGCAAACATATCCTTCAAAGATTTAAATCTGCATTTTAATTATAAGTCCAAAGTTTGAGTACTTGGACAGTATTAACGACAGACCTTTGGGCATTTTTGTGAGATGAATCTTGTCACAAAAGGGAGTTAGATTCATCCTTAATGATGCCATAGGAGAACAAAATATGTGCATGCCTTCTTATGGACTGAATCTAACCATAGAAAAGGTTAGATTCAAACCCAGTGATATTACTTTGTTTAGACTCTTTAACAGTCATCTTTGTGTCATGCAACAAATTTCAACAAGCATTTATTCAAATACTTTAACTACTATGGATATTTTGTGGAGTGAATCCGACTATTTTGTTACTTCAGATTCACTTTCCTAAAGCTCCATCTCATTGCATAGTTATATCATTTGAAGGATAATTTTCAGCAAAGCTAAACTACTGTTATGCACTATTAATGGGGTGAATTTGACTATTAGAAAGTCAGATTCATCTACCCTAGTGCTAATTCAACATAATTTCAAACCATATAGAGGCTTGCTCATTTAAACATTTTAGAGGATGAATCTGACCAATCAAAGGTTCATATTCCTCACTCTAATGCCCTTCTTAATTACATATTTTATACCCTTCTTTTTTTTAAAACAAAAAAAGGTAAACTTCAGCCAACCATATTAATGTTTGTGCACTACTAAGGGGGTGAATTTGACTATTAAGAAGTCATGTTCATCTACCCTAATGCCAATATCCTAAACCATCTAGAGACTTGCTTGTTGAATCACTTTATTGACCAAAGAGACCCAATTGAAAGAATATTTTTTGCACACTTATAGAGAGAACCTGACCATAGAAGAGGTCAGATTCAACATCCAAGTGCAGATTATTCCACTAATGGACTAACATAAAACTGATATCCCATGATACTCAATTCATTTTTAACCAACTTAAAATCAAAACAGAATAATCTTAAGGATTTAGATATTACAACATATATTCAGATTCCTTAACATCTTATCAACTAAATATTACTTCAGATTCATCGACTAGGAACAAAGAAGAAGATTCAGCCTTGACATAATCTCAAAAAAAATAACAAGAATCAAACATTTAGCATCAAACTAACAACAAATTATGAGTATAACAATTTCATTTAAGTTCATTGTTACATACCTCTTTACGAAGAGAAAATAATAAAGATCCTGACCAAATAAAGGTCAAGCAGACAGTAAAACAGCTAAGAAGAGACATATTCAGCAACAATGTAAGCAGCACAAACCAGAAACCCAGCAACAACCAGAAACTAACCCCACCTCCACAACCCAAACCAAAGGAATTTCAGAAAAATCATAAGCAAGTCAAAGAAGACCAACAACTGAGAAGACCCACAGAAAACCTTCAAGAGTTCTTGAGAAAACAGATTTCTTTATACTGATTTGTTTTGGACATTTTGAATAAAGAACTGTTCTGATTTTTTGTTTCCAGTGTTCAGTAAAAAAATAGTTTTAGAGTGTAGAGTGAATTTTCAGAGTGTCCAAAAACTCCCCCCTTTTTTTTAGTCTAAAGGGAAGGGGGTCTATTTATAGACTATTTGGGAATGGGGATATCCTATGGTATATTCCCATTTCAAAAGCTGAAATAGTACATAGGGCAGCTGTTATCCTTATCCTTTGAGACAGCTCCCCCTGTTCTAGATACTCCCAGCCCATGAAATGACCTAAACACCCCTTAAAAATCTGATTTCTTAATCTATACTACC
>ML327799.1:0-55151 GCA_005239505.1 Nicotiana paniculata
GTGGGTTCGACATTCGATTTAACATTATATTACTTGCTACGACCACGTATACTTTCGTGTGCGATTTGGACCAACAGTCATGATCCGGGGAAACTAGTGGATCTGCAGGTACTGCCCCAGCTGCTGTGCAGACTGCACCTCTATCCCTACCATGGCCTCTACCGCGGCCTCAGCCTCTCGCGGACCTGACTGGTGGTACTGGTGGCTGGCCCTCCTTACCGTTAGCACGAGTCCTTACTATTTGTGAGAGAATGAAAAAACAGATGTTTAGTTACCAGAATCAACTGATTCGCACGACAAGAATCCAAGAATGGGAAGTTTTTATAAGGGTTATGTTGCCTCTCGAAGATAAGTACAGACGTCTCTGTACCGATATGCAAGACTCTACCAACCCGCTCATAACTCGTGAGACCTATGTAACCTAAGCTCTGATACCAACTTATCACGACCCAAAATCTAACATGTCGTGATGGCACCTTTCGATGGTACTAGGCAAGCCGACTTTCACAATTAAGAGTAAACACGAGTAAATTCAGTTGCATAATTACCAAGTTCAAATAAGCAAAATATCAGCTAAATGCATCAACGAAAGGAAAACATATGCAACCTCACAGGTTCTGTCACTCAAGCACTCAATCACTCAACACTCAACTCTCAGCCCTCAATGTACACACTCAATATGTCACGACCCAAAAACCACTAGTCGTGATGGCACCTAAGTCGATCCGCGAGGTAATCCAACTAGTAGAAAATACAATCCAAAAGAGATTATAGGAAAATAGTAAAGAATTAGCTGAACATTTACAAATTTACCCAAGACCTGGTAGTACGAATCACGAGCTTCTAAGATTTGGAATTTGAAAACTAATAAAAATAAATACACTTTCTGCTTGAAGGGTACATAAACAGATTAGAAATAACCTAAGCTATCGTGGACAAGTTCCAGCTATATCCAAATGCACAAACATCTTCTGAATCAGCATCTAATGTAACCAACAACTCTGCTCCAAAATCTGCACGCAATGTGCAAAGCTGCACTATCAGTACAATCGACCCCTATGTACTGGTAAGTATTTTGTCTAACCTCGTCGAAGTAGTGACGAGGCTTTTAGTTGAAAGATGCTATTTGTTATAACATGTACATTAGACTAACGGTATAGGCAGTTCAAAACATAATAGACAAAAGTAACGTATACAACTCTATGAGACAGTCAACAATTACTAGCAGGAGTTACAGTAGAAGATTTACAATCTTTCCTGGTATAAGAAGTGTATCCAAGATATCAAGTTCCATGGCACGATAACACCCCTCGTGCTTCCATCTCATCCTCACCATATATATATATATATATATATATATATATATATATATATATATATATATATATATATATATATATATATATATATATACATTTATGTAACAAATCAATTTGCACGAAAATACCCTTCCTAAATTCAAATCATCCTTCCAAATGTACGCATAACAGAACCAACAATATGACAAAAACACGATAACCGGAATAACAAAGTAGGAAATACGCTAGTAACAATAATGGACAAAGATATACATGTGGGAAAAAGTAAAGAACTAAACGGAAAGCACGTGAGTAATAACAACAATTGTAGAGTAAGGGATATCAATGTCAATTAACTAGCATATTGGAGGCCTAAGTACAAATATGACAAATAAGAAGGAAACACGTGATATTTACAAGTTAACAAGTAAGGGCGTGAATGACTAGCATGACATAATGCTTAAACTAGAGTGTGACGGAATAGGTATGACATGAGTATAATCTTAAAAACAGGAAATAGGCATGGCATAGGCATGTTAAACAAGTAAATGACATGGACAACGCAACAACAATTGAGATAGAGGTCAGGTGCGGGACAATAACAACATATCACACAAAATATATAATTTCGACAATAACAATTCAAGGTAAAGGCGGAAATGTATACACGAAAAACAAATATCACATAATAATGCATGTCCTCATCCTCACCTGCACCGGAAACACCCTTCGTGCCATGACCTCACAATATTAAAAGCATAACAATATAAATAAAATGACACGACATCACCCTTCGTGCTTTTACTCTCACATGATATGGCACAGTATCACTCAAGCCTCAACAATAAACATATGGATCCACACAACACCCAGTTCCGTACACTACCAAGTAATAATTCAAACATGACAGATAACAGTAAGAAAACTAAATAAGAAAACAGCTTAACAAGTTAAGCAGGCAGGGAAATTTTAGCATTTTACAATGAACTATTCCCAACAAGGTCAAATAAAAATACATGAAATAGAAATAGGAGCCACATTCATCACTGTACCGTTGCAGTGTGCAACCCGATCCCATCATATCAATCCATATAGGGTACCCTTCGAGCCATAATACTCGGGCGCACTGATCACATGTGCGTCAACATCAAGCAAAACAGAGTGTACGAAATATAACTGTGGGGAAAATCATTAGGAACAAACAATACTGAGAAGGTCAAGCACAACTATGGTGTAATAAGCAAATCAACATCACAAGGTCCACCTCGCCCATAGTGCCATGAGGCCTAAACTGAATCACAACATGCGTGAAAAGAATCATATAACTTTCACAACCTAAGCGCTACTGCACGGGCAACTCACGTGCTGCACGGACAACTCACGTGCTATAATATCATATCGAGGCCCGCACGGACAACTCACGTGCTACCATATCACATCAGAATTCGTATGGACAACTCACATGTGATAACGTACAATACCTCACAAACAGGCCCTGGGCCTCACTCAGTCATGAACCTCTCTAGTCTCACAACCCTCAATAAAGAAAGAGAATATAGCCCAAATCAAAGTATTACAGTGTATCAACAGGGAAATAACAGAGACTGAGGTAAACATGTACAAGAATCACTATGACTGAGTATAACTACCATGAGCAGGTACATAGCCTAAGCATGATATCTAACATGAAAGGCAGTCAAGTTTCTCGCAAACAGAAATGCATATAAACACAAATAAAGGCTATTAGATTTCATATTCTCACGGGACGGACCAAGTCTCAATCTCTCATGGCGTACACCCACACGCCTATCACCTAGCATGGGTGTCACCTCCAAACAACCACATTATACCAAACTCCGGGTTTCATACCCTCAAGACCAGATTTACAATTGTTACTTACCTCAACAACGTAGAAATCCTACTCCGGAATGTCCGTTCCTATCGAACCGGCCTCCAAATGTCCCGAATCTAGCCACAAGCAATAAAATACGATCAATATGGGCTAAAGGAAATAATTCCACAAGATAAATACCAATTTATAACCCGAAATTGGTTCAACCCGGCCCTCGGGCCCACGTCTCAAAATCTGACCAAAGTCACAAAATCCGAAAGCCCATTCACTCACGAGTCTAGTCATACTAATTTTACCAAAATCCGACCTCAATTGCCCCTCCAAAAACCCCCAAATTCACTCTCCAAATTCCCAAGACCTAACCCCCAATTTTCACCTCAAACCCCCACTAATTAGGTGAGAAATCAACGGGAAAACACCATAGCTAAGGACAATTAGGCCCAAGGAAATTACCTCAGCAAAATCGCACCTGCAGTACAAATTCTGCATCTATGAACCAAGCTCCGCTTCTGCGGAAAATCACGTAAAACCTTGCGACCACTTCTGCAACCAAAGAATGCATCTGTGATCATCGCGGGTGCGGAAATCACCTCGCACTTGCGGACTCCCTCTCGCACCTGCGCCTGCCTGCCTGCATCTGCGACCCTCGCAGGTGCGGGAATATCTTTGCACCTGCGGTCCCTGCTCAGGTCCTCCTTCACCGCATCTGTGGCTCCTCAGTTGCTCCTGCGGGCTCGCACCTGCGGTTCCCACTCTGCAGGTGCAGAAAACACCACCAGCAGCAGCTTCAGCTGCATTTTCCAAACTCCAATCACTCCGATAGCCACCCGGAATCACCCAGAGGCCCTCAGGACCTCAACCAAACATACCAACAAGTCATATAACCTCATACGAACTTATTCGAACCTTCGAATCACCCAAAAAAATATCAAAACACCAAATTATACTTGGATTCAAGACTAAGAACTTCAACAACATCAACATACCCAGTAAAATCTCACTTGTGGGGTTTGGGGAGAGTAGAGTGTACGCTGACTTTACCCCTAGCCCGAAGAGGTTAGAGAGGCTATTTTCAGGAGACTCTCGGCTCAACAAGAGAGACAATAATATCATAAAAGAAACAAAATAAAAGGCATGTAACACAAAAGATGCCAGAAACTTCCAAATTCCGCAAACGACGCCGAAACCTATCAAAGCACGCCCGATTGACCTCAAATTCTACACACACGTCAAATATGACAACACAAACCTACTCCAACTTCCGAAATTCTATTCCGACCCCGATATCAAAATTTTCACTGCCGATCAAAATCGCCAAATTTCTCACTTTCGACAATTCAAGTCTAATTTTACTGCGGACCTCCAAATCAAATTCTGGCACGCTCCTAAGTCCAAAATCACCTAGCGAAGCTAAGGAAGCCATAAATTTCAAATCTGAGGTCATTTACACACAAGTCAACATCTGGTTGACTTTTTCCAACTTAAGCTTCTACTAAAAAGACTAAGTGTCTCAATTCCTCTCCGAAACCATCACGGACCCGAACCAATCAACCCGATACGATATAATACACTTGTAAATCACAAAAAAGCAGAAATGAAGAAAACATGGCTATATCTCTCGAAGCGACCGGCCGGATCGTTACACCAAGTGTACCCCCTCGAATCTGAAGTAGTTCAATCTCTTGGTGTAACTTCAGAAATCAAATATGAAATTCTCCTATCTTTCAACTAAAATTTCAGAAATTCGAATCTTAAGTAGTTCCTTTTTTTACTACAACTTCAGATACAAGTTCTTCTATATTTCAATTGCAACTTCATAAATTCGAATCTTAAATAGTTCACTTTTTCAGTACGACTTCAAACAACTTCAGATTCAAATTTTGAAATCTTAGGTAGTTCAATTTTTCAATACAATTTCAAACAACTTCATATTCAAAATCCGAAGTTCTGAAACATAAACTTGTTCTTCGAATTTTAGCAATCCAACACACGATTCAACACTCAAATCTACTCCAAATAAGCTCAAATTTAAAACATAACTTGCAAATATCATAAAGAATAAATCACAATCATCAAATTATTAAAACAACAACAAATTTAACAAACTCATTTTGCAATTAAGAAGAAGAAAACGAAATCTTAAACACAAAGAAGAAGAAAGCAGCGATGAAAAAGAAGAGAAAAATTTATGTATCTGAAGTTACTAAAAAATTGGGTATCAGTTAAATATTTTTTAAAATATAGGTACAAATTTAGTTGGTGGCGCAAAACTGGGCACCACATGAAAATTTTACTCAAATTTTCATTAGTTGTCTCTTATCAGTTGTTTAGTAAATTATTTTAGTTTTATTTCTCTTGAAATTGATGGATTTTTGATAATATAAAGATTCTTTTTGAGCTAACTGAAATTCTTAAGATAAAATATTAAACCATGGTCTAAAGTTTCTTTTTTTTATAAATAAATATTCAGTTTTATACTACAATATAGGTTGACAAATCAAATAATTTTTTTATAAATTATTTTCATGTAAAACATTTCTCAAAATATGTTTGTTTTAAAAAGATAAAGTGATGGACTAGCTATGAGGGTATTTTTGTAAACAAATATTTTCTTAAAGAAATTTTGCAATGGTTTAATATATCAAACCAAACAATGAATAGAAAATACGTCAACATAACTAATGCCAGCATTACTTATACACCATATTTAACATTATTCTTATGCACTCTACGAAACGACCCCTAATTGCCTTATATCACGTGAAAAGAAGGAAATAGTAGATACTTTAGTAGAGCTCAAAAAAAATAATATGTTCTAATTTCAAACAATTAAAATTATTTTCTGGTCAAACAATTAAAAATATTTAAAAGAGTTATAATCAAAGAAAATATTGTTCGATTTTCAAATAGTAATAGTTATATATAGAAGAAATTGAAGGTGTAATTGATAATTCTAATATATTCTCTCTCTCGTGAAGCCATATTTGGATTGAGAGTTAATCTTTACTGGTACTTTTTATATGATTTAATGTATTCAAAAAAGATAGATCACAATATAATATGTTTGGTACTTTTTAATATTAATAGTAAAATAAAATGCTCGTAGTAAAATAAAGGTTGGATGTTATATATATATACACACAATAGGATACTTGAGACATAGTTTCGTGCCATGCTTTTTAATTAATATTGATTAATTTTTATCTGGAAGATTAATAAGATACTTGATTTATAGTTTCATGTCATGCTTCTTAATTAATATTTTATATTTAATTTTTATCTGGAAGATTTATATTTTAACGTTAAGATCCACATTTCAATATTATTCTAAAAATCAGAGAGCTAATGAGAAGGGAATGGAGGTGTGAATTGAGACATTTTTAGAGGGAATACAATGTGAAGATGTGTTGGCTAACCAAAATATTGGGCTTGACTCCTACGTGAACCCCTATTGCAATCAGACAAAGGAAAGAATGATAACTCAGGCGTGACGAAACCTAGAGTTGTCATAGTAAGTTAGAGCGTAAAGTCTTATCTGTTTGGCCCTTCTAAAATCAGTTTATATTGAGAAGTGATTTTTTTCAAAAGTGTTTTTCTCAAAAGTATAGTTTGGTGAGAAGTAGTTTGTGTTTGGATAATTAATTTGAAAAGTAATTCTGAACAACAATTAGTGTTTGGAGAGAAGTTATTTTTTTCTGTTTCTACTCAAAAAAACCATTTTTTTTCTAAAAGCTTGAAAAAACACTTCAACTTTAAAAAAAAATACTTTTTTGCTTAGAAAAACTTGGCCAAACAGCTATTAACACGTTCCGAAAAAGTCTTCCCCGCACAGGTATATGCATATAATTCAAATAACTCTATGATTTAACATGATTATCGCTTAGGTACTAATACTGATACTAATATTAATAATAATGAAAAATTACAAATAATTCAATTAGACTTGACATCTAAAACCTTAGACTTGTCAATGAACCCCCGGTGGAACGAAGTCTGAACCAAAGCCTTGCTCCATTTCAATCGAAATCAATAGCCACAGCAACAACAAAGATCACAACTTTCACCCACATTAATAACCCAAATACAAAGCTCTGCACTTCTTCCGGTTACCGCTTAGATCCATGCACAATCTCCAATTACTGAAAACCATAAAAAATGAGTAAAATTCCAGGACATCATGCATCAATAAAAGGCTAAAGATGCAAACCTTTTGCTCAAGAATGGCTATGTTGACTGAAATTCGAAAAAAAAAACTCACAATTTAAGGGAAATGAACCCTAAATGGAGTTAACCCAGCAAAAATTCCACCAAAATTTAGAAAAAAGCAACATGCAAAAGGACAAAATAAGCTAAACCCAAACAGGAACCCTTCATAGTATAACGATGATAATTTACAAAAAAATTACCAGATGGATCAGAAATTCAAATTTCAGTCAAAAGAAACGATCTTCAAAAGGATAAGTACCTGGGCAAATTTGGGACAACGATCTGTGAAGCACATAGAGAGCTTTTGAAGAAAAATTGCGTTTACGATTACCTTTAAAATTACGTAACAATTAAATTTATAAGTGGTTTTAAGGATATGTGATTTCACTTGGCACAAGTTAATGAATATGAGAATTAATGTTAGAAATTGACTGTGAAATAAAGCAAACCGATATGAAATATTGTTTGATCCTCGAGCTGGATCACCCTCTAACCAAATGAATGTATAATTAAAAATGATGAACCGAACAGCAGAATAAGAGAGCTTAAGAGAGAAAATATATTTTATGCGTGAATGTGATGTTTACAAAATGATTAGAACACCCTTTATATAGTATGAGAATTTTACTTATAGTACAATTCTAAATACAGAAGGAAATCTCATGATTGACTCAATAACCGGTCTTGATTTGATACGTTCCGAGATTTTCGCCAAGATCCTTGCCCGATCACGAATATCTCGGCTTCACATTATTCAACTCAGCATGCTTTCTTCGGTCTTGCTTGATGCCTATCCCGTTCGTTCTCGTCCTCGACTGGTCTCGGTCTCAACTGGTCCTCGAATTATAAGCTTGGTAATATATCTTCATGTCGCGATCAGACGTAACACGGGACCGATCCTCGGCCTAGCATCCTGGTCTCGATTAATCATATAAAATCGGGCGAGCCCAGTTCCTCGTTTCTCAGAAATAAGATGATGAGAAAAAACATGAATCTTCGAGCTTCATTTTTTCGATCGATGACTTCATTGGCTTGACTCGATCATGACGTAAGCAACAAAACATTCCGTCTATTCAGTAACCAAGGCATAAATGCATGTCAAGCGTTGGCCGGCCACTAGGCAGCTCTGAACCGTCGCCTTCAACCTATAAAACTTCGATTCTTTCTTCATTCAAACCTTTACAACCAATAACTGCTCTGTTTTTGCTCTCAAAGAACTCTTGCTTCTCACTTCTCATACCCAATTTTTCTGAATTCTAATTGATTTCTTCACTATCTACCTTACACAAATGGCAAAGACATCCAAAACTGTACCCCAAAAAGAGGCTCCATCTTCACCGCGCTCCACCGGTGACACAACTGCAACGGAGTCCCCTCTTGATGAATATGTTCCGACGGGGTGCCCGATAGTTGCCGACTTCAAAATAGAGAAGACCCCTTCGGTACCGAGCCGGTGTGAACCGATGTCAAGGTACATCTGCACCTTCATCGAGGCCTCCTTGATAAGGTTAAAGAGGAGTGCAACTGGGTAAACAAGGACATGGTAGTTCCTCCCCTGAGGAATCGATCACCACATTTATAGAGGGCTACTTAAGTGTTTCACTTACCCCATTACATTCAGCCCCCTAGATCCTGTAATAGTGGCCTTCTGCAAAAGGAACAATGTTACCTTGGGCCAGATACACCCGTCGTTCTAGAGGATCGTCGTCCTCCTCCATTTTTCTCCAGTAAAATTGAGGCTTGCTCCTTTACCCTCGATCATCTAATGCGTTTATATAGTCCCCGAATCTAACGAGGGTTAATCAAGCTCTCGCGTCGAGCCAACAAAGCCCTATTCTCCAACCTTGACGAGAACCGCGACCGTGATTGGAGGGGCAGGTTTGTCTGTACAAGGACATCAAAATTGATTCCTACCGAAGATATGCCCTTCCCGGAGATGTGGAATTTTAATCGTAAGTATATTTGCCTTGAGTGCTCGATTTTCCATTCCTATTTTCTTCAATCGTTGATTACTTTTTCTTTGTTATTGCAGCTGTGGCCCAGATGCCGGACCCGATTCCGGAGTTAAAAAGATGGGTCGAGAATCTGGTATCTCAGAGGCCCAACTCCGATCGGACTTGGATGGATATTTCCAAGGGCCGATGGGAGGCTCGTAACCACGTTGAGTTTTTCGCTTTCTATTTTTTTTTCACTTCAAAAATTTTCCTTTCTTATCTAACTTTCTTCCCTTCCTTTGCAGGTCTTGGGAAAGATGTCCCGATGAGACCTCCTATTGGCGATGAAGAAATCCTCCCTCAACCATTAGCTCCGAAGCCGGTTAAGGATAAAACAAGAAAAAGGACCCCGAATCCGTTGGGCTCGGAAAAGAAGAAGCCGACGAAGAATCCGCACAAGCCTAAGGGAAATGTTATTTCCCTATCCATCGAGTCAGTTTAACGACTAAGGGATGAGTCAGAAGAGGAAGAACAAGAAGAAAAAGTAGGGACCGGGCTAGTGACTCGCCCGAGGGTCGCCATTTCGGCACGAAAGTCCTGTGAACCGGAGGCAATCAACGTAAGATCTTAGACTGAGGTTCCTGAGCCGGAAGCCATCCCATCCACATCGAAGACGGGAGAAGTAGAGCTTCAAATAAAGATTCCCCAAACATCGGAAGAGGTTCCTGGAGTCGAACCCAGTGTGGTCAACATCTCGGATTCGCCCCAGATTTCTGATGCTATGATTCAAGAAGCAAACATGTTGGACGGGCAGCGGGTGGATCTCCACAGCTTTTTTGATGGGATCGAGGTTACCACTTCTGAAGAGATCCCTGGTTTCAGTGACCTATTGGTGCTGAAGAAGGTTTCATCGACGGGGACAATCGGGTATCCATCAAGCTCGAAGCTGGTAGATCAATTTCCAGGTCCAAGTGTCGATCCCAACCACAAATGGAAGTTAGTGTTGACCGTCCCCGAAGATGCTCGGGTTTTCCCCCCCAGTCGGGGTCGCCAGTTATCTGAGGGGCCTGGTGACCGGAGAGGACCAAGCGGTGATGGATGCCGTAGGGGCCACTTGCCTATTCAATGAGGCCCAACACGCATTAAATTGGGTAACCTCCAAACTCTATTTTGTACTCGTTTTGTACTTTTAGTTTATTGTTAACTCTTTTTTCTTCTTTCTTTTGTAGGTTTAGGTGTTTCACCATTAGGCCTTTGTGAATTTCGAGAGGAGCATAAGGCTGAAGTCCGAAGTTTGGGGCCTTGCTGAGAAGAATGATACTTACCGGCTCCTAAGCGAAAGACTCCAGGTCGATCTGGTCGCAGCTCGAGATGAGCATACCGACATGGACGAACAAGTATTCCGAATGCTCCACGATAGTGATTCTGAGTTAGAGATAGCAACTAACGATCCAATTTTGCAGATCCGACAGAGGCTCGAGCAAATAGACCAACTCAGCAAGCAAGTGGATGACGTTCGGGTCGAGGCTGATGTCTTTAAAGAGAGCATGGACATCTTGGTTGCTATGAAGGATGCCATTCAGGATCAGTTGTAGTCGGTCGAGACTCAGCTTCAAGCTGAAAAAGACAAGAACTCGGTGCAAACCGAGAAGATCAGGGAGCTACAGTCACAGCTGGATTCGGCCATTAGCAAACCCGAGGAGGCTAAATTTGAGGTGGTCAAGTGCATCCAGGCCGATGAAAAGATGGCCCAGTTCAAAGCTAATGGCGAGGCCATCCAAACCAAATCCAAGAGCATGATCGGTCATGCGAAGTGGAAAGCTCGGAGGGAGGCCCTAGAAGATGCTCAAGTCCAAGATTTCAATATCGCGGCTGAGGTTGATAATGCCCGAGAAGAAGAACACCAGGCTCGGAGGTTGGCCTTCCTCGTGGATGACTCCGATGATCAAGAAGAAGAAGATCTCGAGGATAAGGACGCCGTTTCCGAAGAAGACCAAACTCCATAAGCCTTAGTATTTTTGCTCTTTTCTTTTGTATTTACCTTTTCTTTGGGGCCATTTTCTGCCGTTTGTAAAGGATTTTGATTGGGCTATTCCACCCTTGTAAATGGTTTTGACATATATATAAGAATTTTATTCCTGTTTTCCTTGTGAAGTTGTATTCATTTGCTTCATTTCTGCCTTATGAACTTGTATTCTAAGGTCCGAGGTTTAGGCAATTCGATGGAAACCGCAAGTATAGATTTTACGCTCGATTAACCGCTTGATCGAACTTGAAGTAAGGCAACCCTTAAGTTTTTTATTTGAGCAAGGATGGTATATCAAAGCAAAAACAGCCCTTAGGCTTTTGTATTAGGATGATATGGCCTTTGTAAAAGATTGTTTATGGCTTTCTCCCCTTTTTCAGCTTGGAAAAGATTTTTATTATTTCTATTTGTAAAATTTGTAATGCCTTAACCTGAAATAAGAAATTGTTCGAGAGTTCAAATAATTTTGTACTCAATAGAGTTTTTGAGGCTTGACATTATTGAAGCCTTTTATCATTTTGCCGAAGGTAGCGCTTTTAACCGGTTTGTGAAAAAATTTGAAGGCCTGTTCTGTTACGAAATTCGGACGTCTCTGAACCGTGTTAATTATGCCGTATCCTCTTTAGTTCGGGATTTTCCTCTTGGGATTATTTTTCCATTTTACTTCAAGCTTGCCCAAAGTGTCAGTCCCCGAGTGGGTGGCCGTGACATATAAAAATTGAGGGTTGCCTTTAAGGTCTTATAATCTCAAAGTTTTAATAATTCGATCTCATTTATTTTTCAGACGGCAGTCCCTGAGCATGGGGTAATTATCCGAACTCCAGTTATGATCGGCCTTTAAGCTTGTTTACATAATAGATCGAGAGTATGAAATTGTAAAGCAGAAAACGTTTTTAAGGCATGAGATATCGGCAAGGAAAAATACTTCTCTTTATAAATAATTATACATGCGTATATGTTTTGTGTCAGTGCTCAAGCAACCTATACGGGAACGGTTCATTTGACCGTTTGTCCCTTACAAAATTTACCTATCGAGACCTTGCTGCCATGAAGTAATTTCCTCACCACAAAGTTGACATTCGAGGGCAACACCCTCAATATTCGAGGTTGATTGTAAAGAAGGACCAGACACTGTTAAATTGTTTTAAGTTAGCACGATCAATGTTTGCCTCATTAAAAACCTCGCCGGAAAACCCATTTGGGAAAAAACCGATCTAAGGGAAAAAGTGTGCAATGCGTGCTTTCAAACCTAAAGACTTCGTGTCGAAGAACCCCTCGCCGCTTCTGGTCGAACACCTGCAAGAGTTAGTTAAAAATATAAACAAAAATGGAAGGGGTTATACCTTAGCAGTAGTATCATTTTAGGAGTGACACGTTCCAATTGCTTGGTAGTTGTTCGCCGTTCATCGTGCCGAGCTTGTAGGATCCCTTTCCGGCGATTTCGAGAACCTAGTACGGTCCTTCCCAGTTCGGACCCAGTTTTCTTTCGTTCGGATTTCGAGTGTTGAGGGTGACGTTTCTCAGAACCAAGTCCCCGATGTTAAAATACTGAAGATTGGCTCTTCCATTGCAGTACCTTTCGATCCGCTATTTTTGTGAGGCTAATTGGACAAGGGTGGCTTCGCGTCTTTCATCCAATAATTATAGGCTTGTATTGATCGCCTCGTTATTTTATTCTTCCGCTACATATCAGAACCTGATGCCAGGTTCTCCGACCTCGATCGGGATAAGAGCTTCAGTGCCATAGACTAACGAGAACGGCATTTCTCCTGTACTAGACTTTGATGTTGTGCGGTATGTCCAAAGAACCTCAGGCAGTATCTCTCTCCACTTTCCTTTAACATTGGTCAACCTTTTCTTAAGATTCTGAATAATGGTTTTGTTGGTCGATTTGGCTTGTCCGTTGCCATTGGGATGATAAGGTGTCAATAAAATTCTTTTGATCTTGTGATCCTCGAGAAATTTAGTCACTTTGCTGTGGATGAATTGTTTTCCATTATCACATACGATCTCGGCAGGCATCACGAATCGACATATAGTGTGGTTCCAAATGAAGTCTATGACTTCCTTTTATCTAACTTTCTCGAAATCCTGTGCTTCAACCCACTTAGAAAAATAATCAGTAATAAATAAAATAAATTGAGCTTTACCTGGGGCCAATGGAGAGGACCGACGATGTCCATCCCCATTTCATGAACGGCCATAGGGATAAGACCAAGTGGATCTGCTTTCCGGGCTAGTGAATCATTGGCGTGTACCTTTCACATTTGTCACACTTTCGAATGAACTCCTTTGCATCCTTCTCCATATCGATCTAGTAGTACCTTGCTCTGATTACTTTGTGGACCAATGATTCGGCACCAGAATGATTTCCACAAGTGTCATTGTGAACTTCCCGTAGGGCGTAGTCGGTATCTCCCGGTCCCAAACATATTGCCAATGGTCCATCGAACATCCTTCTAAACAGAGTTCTGTCTTCGGACAAAGTGACTGTGCTGCCTTTGTACGTAGAGCTCTCGACTCCTTTGGATATGATGGAAGCTTCCCCTTCTTTAAGAACTCTATGTACTTGTTTCTCCAATCCTAGGTCAGACTTGTGGAGTTTATTTCGGTGGCCTTCTTCGATCACCGATCTCATGAGTTGTACGACAGTTCCCGAGTTAAGTTCATCGTATTCGACCGATGACCCTAAGTTTGCAAGAACGCCGACCTCGTTATTCCTGTTCTCGAGGTACATGTTGTAAGGTCCACTTTATAAATTTATGTAGAGTTACTTGTAGCTTATCCAAGTACCCCTGCATTCAGTCTTCTCGTACTTTGAAAGTCATGTTGACTTGGTTTACCACAAGGAAGGAATCATATTTGGCCTCGATGACCTCTTCTCCCAAGCTTTTAACCAACTCGAGACCTGCAATCATGGCCTCATACGCGGCCTCATTGTTAGTTAATTTTAAAGTCCTGATATAATATCTAATAATATTACCCGAGGGTGGTTGTAGAACGATACCCAAGCTGGACCACTTCGCATTCGAAGCTCCATCCGTGAAGAGTGTCCACACCCCCAAAGATGTACCCGATTTTATGAACAATTCTCTTTCAACCTCGGGTACGAGGGCTAGCGTGAAGTCGGCCATGAAGTCTACCAAGATTTGAGAGTTGATGGCGGTTCAGGGTCAATACTCGATATCATACCCGCTGATCTTGATGGCCTATTTGGACAATCGACCCGAAAGCTCGGGTTTGTGCAGGATATTGCGAAGATGATAGGTCGTTACAACATTTATTGGATGACATTGGAAATACGGTTTTAATTTCCTAGAGGCGCTTATTAAAGCAAGTGCTAATTTTCTAAGTGTGGATATCTAGTTTCAGATTCACCTAGGGTCCAACTAATATAATAAATAGGGAATTGCGTACTTTTTTCTTCTCCGACTAGGACTCCACTTACCGCTATTTCCGAGACTGCCAAGTACAAATAGAGTTGCTCGTCCGCTTTCGGGGTATGAAGTAGCATCCGGCTCGATAAATATCGATTTAGTTCCTCCAAAGATTGTTGGCATTCCGGAGTCCATGCAAAGGTACTTTTCTTCTTAAGCAGCAAGAAGAATGGGTGGTTCCTATTGGAGGACATCGAAAAGAATCGTCCTAGGGCGGCTATGCTCCCCGTTAGCCTTTGTACAACCCTTGATTATATATGACCATGATATCCTCGATAGCTTTGATTTTATCTGGGTTGATCTTGATCCATCGATTAGATACCATGAAGCCAAGAAACTTGCCCGAGTCGACCCCGAACGCACACCTTTTTGTGTTGAGCTTCATATTGTATTTTCTCAGCATATCGAAAGTCTCCTGCAAATGTTTTAAATAATCCTCTGCTCGTAGGGACTCAACTAACATGTCATCAATATACACTTCTATTGATTTTCCTATTTGTTCTTCGAACATTCGATTTACTAGGCGTTGATAAGTTGCACTAGCATTTTTTAGTCTGAATGGCATTACATTATAACAGTAGGTGCCGTATTTAGTGATAAACGATGTCTTTTCCTGATCCTCCGGGTTCATCTGTATTTGGTTGTACCCGGAGTAGGCATCGAGAAAATTGAGAATCTCGTGATCGGCCGTGGCATTGATCATACGATCGATATTAGGCAAAGGAAAGGAATCCTTAGGGCACGCCTTGTTCAAGTTTTTATAATCTACACACATTCTAAGTTTATTTCCCTTCTTAGGGATTACAACTACGTTTTCTAACCATTCAGGATATTTTGTCTCCCGGATGGATCCTATTTTGAGAATTTTAGTTACCTCGTCCTTGATGAAGGAATGTTTGACCTCGGACTGGGGCCTTCTTTTTTGCTTCACCGGGCAAAATTTAGGTTCCAGGCTGAGCTTGTGAGTGGTAATTTATGATGGGATCCCTGTCATATCAAGGTGGGACCACGCAAAGCAATCCATGTTATCTTTAAGGAAATGAACAAGTTTCGTCCTGAGCTCGGGGGTTAGCCCCGTGCCTAGGTATAACTTTCATTCGGGTCGATGCTCGGTCAACTTGATTTGTTCCATCTCTTCGACCGTTGACTTAGTGGCGTCGGAGTCATCGGAAATTATGAAGGATCGAGGGATCCAATAGTCGTCCTCTTCGTCGGTCCCCTGCTTCTCTGACTGGGACGAGGCTGGTGTCTGTGGTTGCTAATTGGCCTCCTGCTTTCCCTTCGAATCCGATCCCTATATTGATGAGAGTGATGATACCGGTATCACTTCATAGACTACAAACATCTCCTTGGCAGCGAGTTGCTCCCCGTACACTGTTTTGACTCCCTCCGATGCCGGGAACTTCAGAACTTGGTGAAGGGTCGAGGGTATTGCCCTCATGTTATGGATCCAAGGCATTCCGAGCAGGGCGTTGTACCTCATATCACCCTCGATCACATGGAACTTTGTTTCTTAGATGGTTACGGCCATGTTCACTGGTAAAGTAATTTCCCCTTTGGTGGTTTCACTTGCCATGTTGAAGCCGTTGAGAACTTGAGCTGCAGGCACAATTCGATCCTGCAAGCCGAGCTGTTCTACGACCCTCGATAAAATGATATTGGCCGAGCTACCTGGATAAATTAAAACACGTTTAACTTGAATTTTATTCATAAGAAAAGATATTACCAGTGTGTCGTTATGGGGTTGTGAAATCCCCTCTGTATCCTCGTCATTGAAAGACAAGGTCTCTTCCGGTACATAATCCCGAGTTCGATTTTCCCTTGTGATCGACATCTTGGTGCGCTTGACTATGGGTCCCTGTGGAATGTCGACCCCACCAACAATCATGTGAATTACGTGTTGTGGCTCTTCTTGTTCATTCTTTTTGTTTGCATCCTATCCCTGAAGTGGTTCTTAGTCGGGTTGCTCAAGAATTCTCGAAGGTGCCCCTCGTTAAACAAACAGGCTACCTCCTCCCTCAACTGACTGCATTCTTCTGTTCTATGGCCATGAGTGCCATGATACTTGCACTTTGATTAGGATTTCTCTGGGCTGGATCAGTTTGTAAAGGTCGAGGCCACTGGTGTCTTTGATGCGTCCGATGGCTGATACAACAGCTGACGCATCAACGTTGAAGTTGTAGTCTGATAGTCGAGGCGCTTCTTTGGGTTCGACGTTCCTATCGAAACCACTCTTACTCATGAGTCCTCGGAAGCTCAGTCCTCGATCGTTTCTTCAATCACTTCAAACAGGGTTGCGTCCGGGACCGTTATTTGTCCGATATCCACCGTATGGTTGATATCGATCTCTGTTCGACTGTGGTTCTCGGTCGATATCCCTTTGAATTTTGCCGATGGGCCTATTTGGATAAACAGACCCGGGAGGAGCCCCCAACTGATGATCCTCGACCCTAATTTTTTACTGGTACCAATTCTGCACATCGGCCTAGGTTACAGCTGGATATTCGATCAAATTTTGTTTTAATTGTTGCGAGGCTACCGAACTTCATATGTTTATCCCTTGAGTAAAATCCTGAACGGCCCAATCATCTGCGACCAGGGGTAGGTCCATATGTTCCATTTGGAACCGAGATATGAACTTTCTGAGAATCTCGTTGTCTTTCTGCTACACTTTGAAGAGGTCCGACTTCCTAGTCTCGACCTTTATGGCTCTAACGTGTGCTTTGACGAAGGAATTTGCGAGCATGGAAAAGGAATCAATGGAGTTGGAAGGAAATTTATGGTACCATATCATCTCCCCCTTCGATAAGGTTTCTCCGAATTTCTTAAGCAGAACAAACTCAATCTCATCCTCCTCTAAATTGTTCCCCTTTATTGCACAAGTGTAAGAAGTGACATGCTCATTGGGGTCGGTAGTTCCATTATACTTGGGAATTTCTTGCATGTAGATTTTCTTTGGGATGGGATTAGGAGCCACACTTGGGGGGGGGGGAAGGCTTTTGCACGAACTTCTTCAAATCTAAACCCTTCAAAATCGGTGGTGCCCCCGAAATTTGATCAACTTGGGAGTTATACGTTTCTATTTTTTTGTCATTTGCTTCAATTTTCTTCTCCCCTGATTCAATTCGCTTTGTGAGCTCCTCGAGCATTTTCATAATAGCAGACTCAGTCCCTGATTCATTCACATTTGACCTCTCCGGTACTAGTTTGGCCTTGTGAACAACTTCCAGTGAGGGGTCGGGTTCGACTCTACTCGGTGCGTGGTTCTGATTTTGGAGTTGCGCTATGGCAGTTTGTTGAGCTTGCAACATTTGGAAGATTAATCAAAGGCTGACTCTGCCGTCTTCATCGCCGTGTGTATTCTGATCGGCTGATCGAACGTCTCTGCGGACGGTATTTTTCGGGGCCGACTCCCAAATTTGCATTCAGGCAACATGGGAACTAGCATCGGTGGGGTCTGCAACCGGTACTCCCTCGAGGTCAGCCTGAGGTACTTCGTTCCCTGGGT
Organism: Nicotiana paniculata; assembly: GCA_005239505.1. NCBI lineage: Eukaryota > Viridiplantae > Streptophyta > Magnoliopsida > Solanales > Solanaceae > Nicotiana > Nicotiana paniculata. The sequence goes on from ML327799.1 coordinate 18,262, forward strand.
GTCACGACCAAATTTAACCCTCTGAAAGGTGTCATAACGGCACCTAGTATTTACGACTAGGTAAGCTAATATTACGGAGTTAAAGAAATTGAAAGGATAAAGGATAAAACAACATATTGTAAATAACAAGAAAATAGTGTCGTTCGACATATACAAAATAATTTCCCAAGACCCGGAATGTCACTAAATCACAAGCTTCTATAATCTATATAGCTCTATACAAAAGTCTGAAGATAAATAAAGAAATCCTATAGGTGAGGGAGTAGAAGGGGACTCCGAGGATCTGCGAACGCAAGCAGAAGTACCTTGAAGTCTCCTGGAATCAGCCACACGCACTAACCCTAAGGCTAATAGCTCGTACCTGGATCTGCACACGAAAAACATGTGCAGGAAAGGGCATGAGTACACTACAATGGTACCCAGTAAGTGCCAAGCCTATCTCGATCGAGTAGTGACGAGGTCAGGTCAAGGCCCTACCGGAGTAAATACAATAAATTAAACAATAAGATATATATATATACGGTGAAACAATTAAAGGAATTCACAAAATGTACTGTTTGTGGGAGCCCTCGGCTCAGAACAAGGTAAACACATTAGGGAATCTCCCGGGATACTGTCCCGTAGTTCCGAATGATTTGCAATACATGAGAATCTCCCGGAATACGTCCGTAGTCCCAAAAGTAAATATGCAGTGCTGGGAGATCTCGCGGAATACGTTTGTAGTCCTAAAATAAATATGCAAGACAAGGAGATCTCCAAGAATACGTTCGTAGTCCTAAAGTAAATATGCAGTGTTGGGGGATCTCCCGGAATACGTCTGTAGCCCCAAAGTAAATATGTAGTGCTGGAGAATCACCCAGAATACGTCCGTAGTCCCAAAGTAAATATGCAGCGCAAGATAAAATGACAGGTATGGCATCGAGTTATACAGTTTAGACTAAACACGGATAAGGGAAAAAATAGGGATTGAACTAAGCATGTCGCACAGAATGTCAAATAGACAGTTAAAACACGTAAGCATGCTTCCCTAATCTAAACTAAGCAATTAAACATAATAGTGCAGTTTAATAAGGGAAAAACAGTTTATGACTTAGAAAGGAGAAACAGGATTTTTGCAACAATAGCCCGTGTACGTACTCGTCACCTCACATACACGACGCTCACACATCAAATAATACCAAACATCCTAAGGGGAAGTTCCCCAACACAAGGTTAGGAAAGCCACTTACCTCAAACCCCTCAAATCAACCCGATATCACGCTCTTGCCGCGAATATCCAACTCCGAATGACCCAAATCTAATGAAATCAATTGCATAATGTAAATAATACTACAAGTAACTACTTTAGCTAATGAATTCGAAGCTAAGGAATGAAAATAGGAAAACACCCAAAAAGTATCCCCGGCCTCACGTCTCGAAATCAGGTAAGAATCACAAGTTATGAATACCCATTCACTCACGAGTTCACTTGGACAAAAATCATCTAAATCCGACGTCTAATTACCATTCAAACCTCGGATTTTCAATTCGGGAACCTTTTCTCCCATTTCCAAACTTCTATCCTCAAATTCCTTAATTAGACGAGGAAAACAACAATAGATTAATGTAATATGTTCAAAATAGAGTTAGAATTAGTTACCCAATAGTTCTCCCTCAAAATCCCTCGAGAAATCGCCTCCCACCGAGCTCTAAATCCAATTTTGTGTTATAAAATTTCAAACCCTCGAAATCCTCTTTTCTGCCCAGCGATATCTGTATCTGCGTTCATGGGGCCGCACCTACGGAAAAATCATCGCAGGTGCGAAGGTCACTTATCCGGGCTGGGGCCGCATCTTCGGTTCCGCACCTGTTGTCCCCAACCGCACCTGCGGTCCCTGTTGCGTAGGTCCATTTCCGCTTCTGCAGCGACCCAGCCGCTTCTACGGCACCGCATCTACGGTCCAATATCCTCAGGTGCGAAAACAACAGGTGCAACAACTTTAACAAAGGCATAAGTCCCAAACCAATCCGTTTGGCATCCGAAACTCACCCGAGCCCCTCGGGACCTCAACCAAACATCCCAACCAGTCCTATAACACCATATGAACTTAGTCGAGCCTTCAACCTCATCGAACAACATCAAAAATATGAATTAAGCACAGATTCAAGCCTAAGAACTTAGGATTTACGAAATTCTACAAACGACACCTAAACGCATGAAACCTAGTCCGAATGACCTCAAATTTTACGCACAGGTTAAAATGAGACTGCGAACCTAAAGCCACTTCCGGAATCCCATTCCCAGCTCGACATCAAAATTTTCACTACCGACCGAAATCGCCGAAAATTCAACTTTCGCCAATTCAAGCCTAAATCCACTATAGAGCTCCAAAACACATTCCGGGTGCGCTCTTAATCCCAAAATCACTCAACGGAGCTAACAGAATCGACGGAATTCCATTCCGGATCCGTTTTCAAACAGTTCCGACTACGGTTCAAATTCTAAGGCTTAAACTCAGACCTAGGGACTAAGTGTCTCAAAACTCTCCGAATTCCACAACCAAACACTCCGAAAAATCCCAAAAGCAGAAACAAATGTGGGGAAAGCAGTTATTTGAGGATCGGGGATCTAACTCTCAAAACGGCCAGACGGGTCGTTACACTAGGGCGGTTATGTTGTTGTTTTCTCCATGAAAACCAAGGCCATTATCGGCGTGTGTGGGTATTGCTTGAGAGTTCGATATACTGATCCTGAATAAAATACTTAAAAGAACAAGCGCAAAGCAGTGTGTGTTATAAGAATTACTACTAGACAATCACTATTATCCTTAGCCCCATGGTGGGCGCCAAACTGTTTACCGTTGAAATTGGATAACAATTATTTATAAGTGGTTTTAAAGATATGTGATTTCACTTGGCACAAATTGATGAATATGAGAATTAATGGTAGAAATTGACTGTGGAATAAAACAAACCGATATGAAATGCAGTTTGGCCTTCGAGTTGGATCGTTCTCGAACCAAATGAATGTATAATTGAAAATTATAAACTGAACAACAGAATAAGAGAGCTTAAGAGAGAAAATATATTATATCGCTTTTGTTATGCGTGAATGTGATTTTACAAAATAATTAGAATCCCTCTTTATATAGTAGGAGGATTCTACTTATAGTACAATTCTAAATACAGAAAGAAATCCCATGATTGACTCAATAACCGGTCTTGATTTGATACGTGCTGAGATTTCTGCGAAGATCCTTGCCCGATCACGGATATCTTGGCTTTCTGTTATTCAACTCAGTAAGCTTTCTTCGATCTTGCTCGATGCCTATCTTGTTTGGCCTCGTCCTCAACTGGTCTCGATCTCAACTGGTCCTTAAATTATGTGCTTGGTAATATATCTTCACGTCGCGATCAGATGTAACACGGGACCGATCCTCAGTCTACAACCTGATCTCGATTAATCATATAAAATCGGACGAGACCATATACATGTGTTGTGAAGTTGACAGCTTTGGCATACTTAAATGCTTACGGTGTGTGAGATTTTGAATAAAACGAAAATTAGTACTGTGTCTTGCACTATCTTTGTCACGTGCCGGCTGCTAACACAAAGTACAGCGATGGAGTAATAATTTTTAACTTTATATATTATTTTATTTTATGTGATACATTTTTTAATGTTGGTGAAACTAATTTTATATATTTTATTTTATATCTAACCAAATTTTTTTTTATAGTCACGTAAATATTACGGTATATTTATCATTATAAGTTTCAAAAGTGTTATAACTATACATATTATCATACTGTATTATAAGTGTGAAGTCCAAAGTTGAGAATTGAATTACCAAAATACCCATCAAAAACTAAACGACCATTTTACCCTTTAAACTCAATCTAATTCTTGCAAGAGTTCCTATATATTGTGAATAATTTCAATTAAAACATAATACAAAATAGTAAATTACCCCTTTGAAAACAAATAAAGTAGATACACCGTATTAGGACCAACTCAAATTTGGTGATACTTAAAGTCCATTAAAACTTTAATATGCATTGCGGGAGTTGAAACATTTCACCAACTTCAAAATTTGTATTAACCATTTTGACATGTCTCTTCTCACATTCTTTCATCGTCTTTTACACACTTGCATTAGTTTTTATACTGTAGTCACCAATCCTTCTGGTCCATAATAATTATTTTTTGGCCTTTGCTTTGTGGTCCAAAATAAATAATTTTTTCAGATTTCAAGAATTAATTAATTATTTTTTCCCTACATTATCATACTATATTATAAACATGAAGAATAAAAGTAGAATGTGAAAGACCAAAATGACCCTACAATATTATTAGACTTTTTTGCCCTTTAAAGTTATATTAATAATACCTTCAATATTAATAACAAAATTAGTTTTGTAACATTCAATTTGATTTGGAATTATCAACGAATTTATTATGGTATATGTATCTAAATTCTTCACTTTACAAAGATAAGCTCTTAAACTTTCCATGCATATAATAATTTTTTTAAGCTAACATATATGATTCATACATTTTATCTTATCCTTCTATTTTTCTTAGCTTACATATTCAGATTGTTATTATTATTTCTAAATGCAATTCCTTTCTTATAAATGCAATCTTGATTCAAAGCGTTTTACCATCCATGTACAAAATGATATAATTTTTTCAGTATTGTACTAATTATATGGGAGAGACGCGCAACGCACGTGCCCAAGGACTAGTTTTATAATATATTTAAAGCCATATATTTTAAAAGAGTTTATTTTTTTCTTAAATTTTGTATTGAGTTAAATTATTTAAGTCAAATTATGTCATATAAAATATAAGGAATGAGGAACTTAAATATTTTTTTCTACGAATTTTCTATCATCATACTATATTATAAGCATGAACACTTTTAGGCAAAGTTAGATTACTAAAATGACCAAATTATCCTCTACCTATAATTAAAATGACCTCACATTAAATGATGTTTTGTACTTAATGTAGTGGTAATAAATAATTCACAATATTCATGAAAGAAATAATCCCAATAACAGATTGCCATACGTTAAACCGTTATTGTATACACTTTAGAGACGCTGCAAATTTTAATTAATTCATTATATTTTATATGTTTTCATCTTGGATTGAAGATAATTTTATAGAAAATTATAGAGGTACTCCATGTAACGTCATTTAATTTACCCAAATAAAATTACTTCTCATTAATTTATTAACTGTCAATAATTTCCAAACTATTCTTACATATGTACTTAATGGGAAGAGCTTTTCACATGCTAATTAATTATTCTCTACCTCTTGATATATATGCCAATTTCGTTTTCACCAATATAGTTATTAATCATTTCACATAAATGCACAGAAAAGAAAGTTGGTTATTAAATTGTGAATCCTATTAAATGATAAATAATGATTGTGAGTGAACTGTTAATTGGAAATAATATTTTATCACAATCTAAGCCTTTTGACCCATCATTAATTAATAACTCTTCATTTCTCTCAAAACATAAAATTTTTTAGGAAATGAATAATAATCCAATACACCAGGTTCATTTTCATGGTAGAATTATTTTATATTATCAATACCTTTATCGTTGTCTTTGAATAAATAATCGTATAAATGACATAAAAGGCACTGTAAATTCTTGGTGGCATCTCACATCCAATGTAGCTACTCTAGAAGATGATAAGGACATTAAGTAGTTTGTTTTTTATTAGAGACACGGGTAAGATCATTGCATCAACTTTACTAATCTGATCGTTTTCAAATTTAGCACAAAAAGAAATTATCATTGTGCTTCACATATATGCAAAATGTAGGACATTATTGTTGTTGCCGCTCGATTTTAAATGTTGTTTTTATTGTTATGAAGTTGACGAGACATTTCTCCGGAGAGATTTGGGCAAGTATAAAAAAATTGATTCTTAATTAATAATTTTTGCCTAATGATTACTCCGTCTATTTTGAAGTGAAACATTCTCTTCTTTTTCAGCTTTTTTGATTTTGTATTTTCTTTGATAGATTTGAGGATATATAGAAATCATACATTATATTCCTTGTACTTGCAAAAGTATAAGTGATCATCAAGTTTTTTCAACCTCTTTGCAAATTTATTTTTTGCAATGAGTATATATTCTTCGCATAGGATCAGTATTTATTAGTTTGAACTTACATTTTTTCATTCAATTTTGGTATAACTCATTGCATACATATTTTAATATTATTATACTTACTATTTTATTCACTTTTTATTAATTAGTATGGTATTCACGAGCAACACACGTATTTAGAAACTAGTATTATATTATAAGTGAAGCCCCTGAGCCTAAGATAAAAGACCAAAATACCCATCACAAACTAATTGACCATTTTACCCTTCAGTTAAATGTTATTCTTGTAATTTTTTTGGTACAAAAATGTAATTATGTATTCTAATAAATGTTACTTCCCTAAAAATGAATATTGTATAATAAACTTTAGAATTAACTACTTATATCTTATGGAACGTGTGTGATTATATATGGAGTATATAGCCAAAAGGATAACAAATATATTTCATTAAATAAGTAATTAAACTATTGATATTAATGCACGGCAATCATTATATATATTTCACGATAAATAAAAAAAATTGTGGTAATGCAACATAGTCTCCTTCATACATATCATTAATGTACTAGTTAGACTCGTTAAAAGACTATTGTTATAATCTTAAATTTATGTCCTTTCATTGTCTTTCGGGCACTTCATTTTATTTTGAAAGTTAGTGTCTAAAGCTTAACTTGAAAGCAAATGAAAAGACACTATTATAATATCATTGTTTATATTGAATTAGTAGAATTAAAAAGGGTCATGTTCAAGTCCTCTAATTTATTTGTTTCTTTTGAAGTAGACGGTATGCTCTTTAGTTCTTTTTTCTTCCCTTTCAAGTTCTAATTTCTTTCTTTTTGCTTAAATTTTTTGTTATTTATCTGTTCAGCCTTGAAAATTGTTGTAATTATTTTGAATATTTTATGTGTTTTATTGGTCTTGAATGTCACTATATGTGGTACTTTATCTTGATGAATGTCTATTCAAGTTTAAGTTTTTTTTTGTTAATAAATTTTATGTTTACTTGTTTTGCCTTGAAATCTGTGAAATAGTGGGTGTGTTGTTGAACAGTACAACCATCTCTCCCTCTGTGGAATTTCTTTTCTAAACAAATTTGTTGGAGCAAAATCCTCCTTTGCTGGAAAAAGATGAATGCGATGTATAAGTTGTGTATGATGAATTGGATTCTAAAACGCATATGAACAATGCAATTTACTGTAGCGAGCTGGTCGGTCATTTTAAGAGTTAGAGCTATGATCCCTTATTAACTGCTTTCCTGTATCTAATTCTGCTATTTTATGTTGCCGGGAGGGTTCGTGTTGGTTTTTGAAACGAATTGAGATACTTAGTCTCTTATTTGGGAGCTTAAGTTGGAAAGGTTGACCGGATGTCGACTTGTGTATAATAACCTCGGATTCACATTTTGATGGTTCCGCTAAGTGATTTTTGGACTTAGGAGTGCGCCCGAAATGTGATTTGGAGGTCCGTAGTAGATTTAGGCTTGAATTGACGAAAGTTGGAATTTTGGAGAGTTTGGTCGGCTGTGAAAATTTTGATATCGGGTCCGGAATGAAATCTGAAAATGGGAGTAGGTTTGTAGTGTCATTATTGACTTGTTTGTAAAATTTGAGGTCACTCGGACGAGATTTGATATGTTTCGACGTCGTTTGTAGAATTTAAAATTTTCAAAGTTTATTAGGCTTGAATCCGTGTGTAATTTGTGTTTTTTACGTTGTTCCATGTGGTTTAAAGGCTCGACTAAGTTCGTATGGTGTTTTAGAATTGGTTGATATGTTTGGTTGAGGTCCCGGGGGCCTCGGGTGTGTTTCTTATGCTTTACGAATTTAAATTTAGACTTAAGTAATTTCTGAGATTGCTGGTTTCTGGTGTTTCGCACCTGCGGAGGGGAGTCCGGCCTCGCACGTGCGGAAGATCATGCGCAGAATCGGATTGGGAATGAATGGACAGGGGTCGCATGTGCGAGGGAATCGCCGCATATGCGATGCCCGTAGATGCGCTCCAGGACCCGCAAAAGCGGACATGGGCCCGCGTGCGCACGCGCAAGTGCGGTGATTTGCTCGCAGATGCGGACACAGTCCTTTAAGTCATTTCTGCACCTGGGATGGAAGTTCCGCAGGGTGCGAGGAAAAGTCCACAGATGCGGAATAACTAGGCAGAAAAGTGGCAGATTCGAGGGTTTGATATTCATTTCACAAAATTCAATTTTTGAGCTAGGAGGAAGGCAATTTTATGAGAGTTTTTCAGAGGAGATCTTTGGGTAACGATTCCTAATCCTATTTTGATCACATTTCATTAATCTATTGTTGTTTTCTCCATTTAATCAAGTAATTTAGTGAAAAAGTTGGGAAAATGGAGGAAAAGTTCCCCAATCGAATTTATGAGTTTTAAGTGGGATTTAGGCATCGGATTTGGATAATTTTGGTACGAGTCAACTCGTGAGTGAATGAGTGTTCATAATTTGTGACTTTTACCCGATTCTGAGATGTGGGTCCGATGAGGCTTTTTGGACATTTTTCTAATTTCTTGCCTTAGCTTTGATTTGGTTAGCTAGATTAGCTCTTGTAGTTGTATTTATGTTATGTAATTGGTTTTGACTAGATTTGTGCCACTCAGAGTTGGATACTCGTGGAAAGAGCATGATTTCAGATTGATTTAAGCTGGGTTCGAGGTAAGTAGCTTGCATAACCTTGTGTAGGGACTTCCCCTTAGGATTTGGTACTGTTGATGTATGAACGCCGTGTACGTGAGGTGACGAGTACGTACACGGACTATTTGTTGTAAAACTCCATTTTTCACTAAATTATAACTTGTTTCTCCTTGTTTGAACTACACTAGCATATGTAACTACCTTATTTAGATTAGAAAAATATGCCTACGTGTTTTAATTGCCCATTTGAACTCTGTGCAGCATGTATAGTTAAATTTCCTGATTTCTTTGATGTGAACTTAGTCTAAACAGTAGGTTTCCTTGCTGTAATTGTTATTTTTTTACTGGTTGAGCTGCATATTTACTTTGAGACTACGGGACAGTATTGCGGGAGATCCCCTTGTTCTACATATTTACTTTGGGACTATGGAACGGTATTCAGGGAGATCCCCCGGAATTGCATATTTTCTTTGGGACTACGACGGTATTCCGGGAGATCCCCCCTGTACATTTACGTTTGGGACTACGAGACAGTATCCCGGGAGATCCCCTGTTGCTATTACTGTGTTCAGAGCTGTTGGCTTTCATTAAATTTTATTCCTGTTAGATTTCTGTATTTATTTTACTGTAATATTTCTTTCTGTCTTATTTTATTATATTTATACCAGTAGGGTCCTGACCTGATCTCGTCACCACTCGACAAAGGTTAGGCTTGTCACGTACTGGGTACCGTTATAGTGTACTCATGTCCTTTCCTGCACATATTTTTCGTGTGCAAATCCAGGTACTAGCTATCAGCCTCGAGTCTAGTTGTGTGGTTGCTGCCTCAGGAGACTTCAAGGTACATCTGCCCGCGTCCGCAGACCTCAGAGTCCCCTTCTATTCCCCTGTGTTAATTTTCCCATTGTTTTCTTTAGTCATGAATGTATAGAGTAGTTAGAAACTCTTAAAAGCTTGTGACAGTGCGACATTCCGGATCTTGGGAAAAGTGATTATTGTATATGCCAGTTGGCACTGTTTCCGCTTATTAATTACATCTGTTAGCTAGTGTCTTTGTGTTTTCATTTCATTTCCGCAATATTAGGCTTACCTACTCGTAGAGACTAGGTGCTGTCACGACAGTACAAGGAGGGAGAAACTCGATCGTGACATTTACAAGGCGCATATGATGAATGCGATTTATAAAATGCATAAATGCGACTTCTAAGACACATATGGTGAATGGGATTTATAAGATGCTATTATGAATGTGATTTATGAGACGTATATGCTGAATGTGTTTTATAAGTTGTAATTGATGATGAGGTGTATAAGATGCAATTACTACATGCAATTATATGTCACATTTGATTTGGAAAATGATTGCAGCTTCTGAGTCCAAATGCGATTTATAAGTCGCATTTGACGAAATTAATTTACAAGTCTTTGATAAATCCAATTTATGTGTTGCAAGAACTTTTTTCCAGCAAAGGTGGTTTTCTTCGTGTGCTTTAGCGTCCAGAAGAACTCAAGAAAGTGAGCAAAAGTGAACAAAAAGAAGTTCCAGATAGCACATAATGCACAACTAAATAACTATATAATTAATTGATTGTCTATATACAAAGATATTCTTTCCACAGAAAATTCTCAAAATCAATAGTAAAAGGAAAAGGAAGAGTCTTCTCCATTAACTAATGAAGAAGTAAAAACTCCATCAACAACAATCTATACCATAATATTAAGAAATCGGTCTGCAATAGAAGCTAATTGATCCTAAAAAAAATTATTAACAAATTGAAGAACGTGATCTTAAGGTAACAAAAAGGCAAAATGCGATAATAGGAAGTGCATAAGACGTGCAAAACATCTTGAGGTAAAGACTATTTTAACATTCTTATTCTTCTTCAACTTTGAAGTTGGCCAATGGCAGGTTATCAGCAACCAAACTTTCATCATCAATCATTATTAGTTAAAGAAAAGCCGTTGCCAGAGGCGTATCTATGTGTTATAGTGAGGGATCATCGGACCTTGTAAACTTTGGTATCCTGTATATATATATGTATATGTATATAATTTAAAAATAGTTAATATAAAGTAATTGACACCCTGAAAACTAAAAACCTTTAAAGACACTCATTAAGCAGAATATTGTACCCCGTCCCATAAAAATCTTGAATCCGCCTTTCGGCGTGGCCTTGCATTCTCTTAGACATGATACTTGGTGTGATAGGATTTTGAAATGTTGCTTCTAATAGCGATTAGATTTCTTTGGTTTATTAATGCAAGTGTTAGCCAATGACGAAAGTCGTTGAATATTTAAAATATCGATAGTGTTCTCATTTACTCTTCATATGATTCATGTAGGCATAAACTCTAATTTATACCAGGATCTTGAACATGATAATCTTACATAAAAATCGTTACAGAAAACATTCCTGAAGTGGAAGTCATTATCGTGAAGCGAAAGAGTTAATTAAAATTGGTTTCTCGCCTCTTGCCCTAGCTTTTGTTATCGCCGACTTTAGTGATGGAAGAGAGAAATAAAAATATGGTAACCTAATGGGTGGGGAGATGACCCATTTATAGAGGTTCTCATTTATCCGGTACGTCCATCAAGTAATCGATCGAACAAATGAGATTTATCTTTCATTAAATATTAATTATGGGCTTTAATATATCGGGTCATACACAGAATAGGAAAAATCTAACATTCTTCCACTTTTCCCAATAATCACATAACATTAATATTTAATCATATAAACCTTATTTGCGCATAAACAAACTTCTATAATGTCCATCATAAATACCATAATACGATAAACTACTAAATGTGAGTTATGTTGGTTATATATAATTTGCCTGCATACTCCCTTCCATATACTACAACATTAGCAACTCACCGTACCAGGTCCGTAAGCTATTAAATATTATGGTCCACAATAATATCTCATTAAGACTTATCCTGTAATATCTCAAAATAATAATGTATACACCATTATGAGAAACAGGAAATCACTAATGTATATCAGAAATACATAAATGAGCTAAGAGTGTCAAAACATCATAAACACATCAATCATAAGTACAACCAAGACCGATTCTATGTACATGTTCTTTAAATATCTTTGGTTGTAAACCTTTCGTTAACGGATCTGCAATCATGAGATCAGTTCTAATATGTTCAAGTGACATTCTTTGTTTCTGAACTTCCTCCTTGACGGTAAAGTACTTTAATTCCATATGTTTGACACTTTTGGAGTATTTATCGTTCTTGGAGAAGAATACTACTGCCGAATTATCACAATAAATTTTCAGCGGCTACAACCCCAAGTCCTGAAATAATGTTTCGCAGCCATAATGCATGAATTTTGGATTCAAAACATGCCACAAATTCTACTTCCATCGTGGATGTAGAAATAACAGACGGTTTGACACTCTTCCACGATATCGCTCTTTCACCTAATTTGAACAAATAATCCAACATAGACTTTCTAGTGTCAATACATCCAACGAAATCTGAATCTGAGTACCCAACAACTTCCAAATGCTTGGATCTCCTATACATGAGCATGTAATCTTTCGTTCTTTTCTGGTACCTCAAGACTTCCTTTGCAGCTTTCCAGTGATCAATTCCTGGGTTACTATGATATCTTCCCAGCATTCCTACCGCAAAACTAATATTCGGTCTTGTGCAAGTCTGATCATACATCAGACTACTAACAATAAAAGAGTAAGGAATTGATTCCATTTCTTTTCGTTCTACATCATTCTCAGGGCATTGCATGAGACTAAATTTGTCCCATTTTTGAATTGGAACAATTCATGCCGAACAATTGTTCATGTTAAATCTCTCTAGAACTCTTTCGGTATAGCCTTTCTGAGACAATCCTAATAATCCTTGTGATCTATCACGAAATATTTCTATTCCTATCACATAGGATGCCTCACCCATATCTTTCATTTTAAAATTCTTAGAGAGAAAATCTTTAGTCTCACACAATATGCCTAAATCATTAGCTACAAGTAGAATATCATCAACATATATGACTAAAAATATAAACTTTCTCCCACTAATCTTTTGGTATATACACCGATTAACGGTATTTTCCACAAATCTAAAAGATGCTATGGTATCATTAAACTTTATCCATTGTCGTGAGGCTTGTTTAAGTCCATATATTAGCTTCTTCAGTTTACACACCATTTGACCATTTTCTTTAGTTTCGAAACACTCTGGTTGGTCCATATAAACCTCCTCCTCGAGGTCTCCATTAGGAAAGACAGTTTTCACATCCATCTGGTGTAACTCTAAATCATAATGAGCCACCAAAGCCATAATAATTCTTAATGAGTATTTCTTTGAGACCAGTGAAAATGTCTCTTTACAATCAATGCCTCATTTCTAAGTATAACCTTTGGCAAAAAGTCTGACTTTGTATCGTTCAATATTGCCATTTGAATCGCGTTTGGTCTTAAAGACCCATCTATACCCGATTCTTTTAGAACTTTCTGGCAATTCAACGAGATCCCATACTATCGTGCCCCCCTTTCCTCGCGGAGTCCGAGTTTCGACATTTTGGGACAACTCCCTTCCTTTTGGGACGGGGTATGGGATTTGAAGAGTCGCCACCTAACCGATTAAGGTGCATTAGGGCACCTAAAGAAAATAACTCATAAACCAGTTTACATCACCAGAGATTGGGTAAGGGCTCGAAATTACCTTGAGGGGAAGGTGTTAGGCACCCCTCGAAGTCCACAACGGTGGGTCCCGACCAAACTCAATTTAAGCGATTTAGTCTTTAAAGGAAAATAAAACAGTTTAAAAAACAAATAGAGATTACTTAAAAACGGAAATAAAAGGGGTCCTAGGTTTATTAGCCTATAAGATCACTTCTATTCAATACTCGGTAACCTTCCTCAAATAGAGGTGTTACACGTAACATTAGCGCACATGTCATCATCTCCTTTACTACCCAAGTACCCTCCCCTTTATTATTACCTAAGCGTTCTAATAGTATCCAATGCGTACCTTAGACGTGCACTACCCGTCCCTTACCTATGGCCCTGGAGGTGTTTAGGACCTCTATTTTAAGGTGGTTCTAGACTCACCTATGTTTCTTAAAAGGGGAAAACTGTCATGACCCAAATCTAAACCAGTCGTGATGGCGCCTATCATGGAACTAGACCAGCCAAAACTACACTCAAGTCGTAATAATAATCCATTTACATCTTTACTAAACTAATAACCCATAAAGGTTTATTTTAAAACAGATAAAGCTACATCGTATATTAAATACAACCCCCGAGATCCCGGAGTCACTGTTCATGAGCAACTACATAAAACATACAACTCAAAAAAATAAACTCTATAAAGTAAGCAGGAGAGAGCAGGACTGCGGATGCGTGCAACTACCTCGCAAAATCTCCGAGAAGCCTCTGGAACAGATACACAGCTCACTCTGCCCTAACACCTGGATCTGCACACAAGGTGCAGGGAGTAATGTGAGTACGCCAACTCAATAGTAATGAAAATAAATCGGGTCTGAGCAGTGAGAAACACATAAAAATCAAATCATCTTTTCACAATAAGCACAACCTTTCTTTCCAATAATGTATACGTTAAATCATCACGCTTAAAAATCGATTTCAGTAAAAATCATTTGGAAATATACTTGCCAATAGTTTCAACATAACTTTCAAGAAGTTTAGTGTAAAAATGATAAAAATCATAAAAAGCCCCTCGGGAAAAATAACATGTATCAGAACCTGCCCCTCGGGCACACCTCACAGTCACTCATAATCAGCCCCTCGGGCATACCTCACAGTTACTCATGCCTCCCAATCACTCGTCACTTGGCACTCGCACTCAGGAGGTACCTGCACTCACTGAGGGTGTGTACAGATTCCGGAGGGGCTCCTTAAGCCCAAGCGCTAATATCAAACCACCTCGTGGCATATCATATCCTCACAATCAGGCCCTCGGCCTCACTCAGTCAGCAACTCTCCAGAGCCCCTCGGGCGTATCAGTAAAACGGGGTACTCGACCCAAAAACATCATTTAATATCTCAAAATAGTGTAAATAAGGTTGAGTTTCGAAATCAGTTAAACATAACATGACTGAGGAAATAGCAGTAAAAAGCCCCCAAGGGGTCCAAACAAGTCGGCAGAAGGCCCCAAACATGGCATACAGCCCAAATATAACAATTGTCTTAAAACACAATTTAACCTATGATTTAAAAGTAACCACGCAACTTAATAGTTTCCACGGGAAGGACCAAGTCGAAATCCACAATCAGTGCACGCCACACACTCGTCATCTGGCATATGCGCCACTCCAAAAAATAGTGAGAAAAATACAAAGTCCGGGGTTTCATACCCTCAGGATAAAATTTACAGTCATTACTTACCTCTACCAGGGCCAAAATACTAATCCACGATGCTCTTGCCCCTCGAATCGGCTCCTAATTGCTCCGAATCCATCTAAAACCAGATTAACATCATCAATATACGCTATATGAACAAGGCTCAATCGAAAACTATCAATTTTAGGTAAAATTCTTGAAATTGGCCAAACCCGAGCCCCGCGCCCACGCCTCAAAATTTGATAAAAAGCGCGTCACAAGAATTCTTATCCTCCCACGATTCTATACATACCAAGAACACAAAAATTGGACCACAATTTCCCCTCTAATAACTCAATCAAAGTTTCCAATTATCCAAGCCCTAACCCCCAATTTATGCCATTAAATCCACTAATTCCAAGCCTCATTCGTCACATAATAACATAGCATCGAGTTTTTGGTTCGAGAAACTTATCTCAACAGAAGACCCTCAAAATACTTCTCCAAATTGCTCTCAAAATGATTCAATCCGCATGTAAAATGAAGAAAACGCCAAAATATCGCGAAGGCATGAATTTATACTCTTCTTGCCAGTGGTCTCGCACCTGCGGCCACTTATGCGCACCTGCGGTCCCAGGTACGCTTCTGCGCACTTGACTTAAGTCTCCATTTTCCGCACCTGCGACTACCTCTTCGCACCTGCACTTCCGCAGGCGCGGCCACCCATCCGCACCTGCGACCCCTTCACAAGCTGCCAAACTCTGCACCTGCGCATGGTCCTCGCACCTGCGGCTCACCATCCACAGGTGCGGCTACATCAGCAAAATGGCACCAGCAGCAGCTTTGCTGAAAATTCCCAAGTCCAAACCTCCGTTAACCATACGAACTCAATCCCGAGCCCCCCCGGGGCACCAACCAAAAACACCAACAAGTCTCATAACCTTATTCGAACTTAGTCGAGCCTTCGAAACACCAAAAACAATGCAAAAACACCAAAAATCACATCAAATTCAAGCCTATGAACTTTGAAATTTCTAAATTTCACCAAAGATGCCGAAACCATCCAAAACACTTGAGATTGACCTGAACATTTGCACACATATCCAAAATGACATTATCAACCTGCTCCAACTTACAGAATTCCATTCTGACCCCGATAGCCTATTTTCCACTGCCAACCGTAAATCTCCAAAAACTAATTTTCACCAATTCAAGCCTAATTCAACACCGGACATCAAAACCACATTCCAAACACACTCCTAAGTCCCAAATGAGCTAACGAAGCTATCTGAACCATAAAATCTACATTCCGAGGCCGTTTACCAATAAGTCAACTTCTGGTTGACTTTTCCACTATTGAACCAAGTTAAGAGACTAAGTGTCTCATTTCTCTCCAAAAGTTGCTCCGAACCCGAGCCAACCAATCTAACACAACATAATGAAGCTGAACAACATATAATGAAGCAGAAACGGTGGAAACAGGGTTATTACTCTCGAAACGACCGACCAGGTTGTTATATCCTCCCCCACTAAAAGATACGTTCGTCCTCGAACAGGCCAAGAGTTGTCCTCCAACACCATCAAACTGTTGTGTAGCCTACCATGCGCATACTCGGGGGTGATCCCACGTCACCCTATCCCATATAGGTCCAATAGCACAATACAGTTGAAATTTCGAAATCCAACCTGATCCATAAACCTTAGAACCAAATTCCCACTTCTGAAATGATTTACAAGATCATAATTCCACAACTATAAACTGAATAAGTCTGAACACGCTGAATCAAGCCATATACGTAACCCCATATGCAATCACATAATATACCGCATGACTCAAACACTCATAGCAATAACTCTTAATTACAATAGCTGCTCAAACAACCCAATACCGGTACATAACCTCTTGTAAGAAACGCCTCGCTCTAACACTTTCACATACTACCGACGAGGAAGGAAACACGTAGAAACTAGAAACCATTCGTCTGATAAGTCAGACATGAAGCCCCCCCTTCCCAAACAGGAATTATAGCATATTTCTAAGCCGACTCCCTATATTTATCCTTCCAACTATGCACTAGTCAATTCTGACAGTATTCATTCTAGGTCCAATGACCTCTTCTCATCCAACACGACCATTCTGATGACATGACACATCAATACAATTCAGGCCATAGCCTGTGCAACTCGTGCACTCAATAGCAACATCCCAATGAATCAAATTATATAAAATATTCACACGAGAGGACCATCCCACCATTAATCAATTATCGTCATAACACCATGCTAAGAGCCCAACACTCACCAAGAAAATCAAAACTCACGAATCTGACACCAAGGATTATACCTCCACATAACTCTGCTACAATGCGTGATACCATCCAAACACTGGGTCACATAAAATACTTCCAGCCACCTGGCTAAAAACCAATAACCATGCTCAATTCGACATCAAGTACTCAAAGTGCGTTGCCATAACCATGGGGAAACCGGACCATACCATGCCACACGAATCAGAATGTACATAACCAATGCGTCTCAATCTTGCAATACCCAATTGCTTACCTTACTCAACTCTAGCTATAAATCCCAATTAGAATCGCACCATATGTGCCTATAACCAATGATCACAACTCCTCGCAAAACCGAAGGGTAACTCATACATCACTCCAGAATGCGAATAAAATCAATGACAATCGAATGATACATTCCTCAACAACAGAAATTCGGAGCCAACAATTCCGACCCGGTGCAGAACACACACCCATACTGGCCTACCAATAACCCTAAATCAACTCTGGTCACTCACAACAGATAGAGAACTCACTAAGAAGTTCACAATGACTGAACTATGGTACATACTAACATCTGACTAGCTTGCTCGCATTTTCACAGTTCACTATCACAAAATAACCTGTTTATGAGAACTCCATGTTTCGAAGTCCATGAAGCGCACAGATTACTACATCTGACCTCAACTCCACCGCTTGAATACTTAGCACATTCCTAATTCTCAATCATTCCACGAGGGGTACCCCTATAATTCTTCCGTGTTACCAAGCAACCTTGAATATCAGCAGTCGAATCCAACAAGAGAGCGTCGAAGTACCAATGAAGTACCCTTAACTCCACACATGACCTTTATGAAATGTATACCCTCATCAAGCCACCCAACAATGCTATCATCTACCTAGTCGTCTGGAACTACCATTGTTGTCTAAGAAATTTGTTTTGACCTTCCTTCCAGAACTGAATCGTGACCTCACATATGCAAATCCCAACTCTACCCAACATACCATATACGCCATGCCATCCTAGGACAAATATGGGAACTTCGTGATCCCCTCCGAGCCACAAGCAAGTGCGTACCCAACTATCCAAGAACTTCCATTTGATCCCATTTAGAAGCAAAATCACTATACATCACCTGCACCTCACGCCAGTAGAAAAATATGCATCTTTCACCGTGGTAGAAACCATCAGGAACTATCCGAAATCCCATTTGTGCAACACCAAACCGTCAGGACTGAATCCGTCTAACTCAACCAAGCTACGCAAGTCACCAAAATCCAAGAGCATTGCTAAGAAACACCTATAAAAACTCATTACCTCATGAACACCCAAAGAACTAATCGTATCCCTTACCATGCCGATCCGACCTACTACCAAGTTGTCCTATTTACCCATGTTTCTTCTGACTTACCTTCAAATTTATACTTCTCCTTGCCATGATACCACAATTCTCAACCCAGACTCACCACACGAGACCCAAGCATAACACTATACCGCCTAAGGCTCGTAAGCCTCTAAATACTCTCTCGAATATCCCCAAAAGTACCACATTCAAAATACTTACCATGAAGAGACTTCCTACAATCTAAAGCCATTACCTTCACCTTCTTGATATCGATATGTAGAATCCATGATGATGTATAAAAGCCACAATTATTGACACCTCCAACGTAAATCTCATTTCTAGCCCAGAACACACCTTGAAGATTCCCAATTGCTATATTTAACCTTGAATCCATCAGAACCATTCTCGTGAGCCATTCACTCTACACAAATCTCAATTATACATATCAAGTAGACAGAACGAACTGACCCCGTTTGCACAACAACATACTATGAAAGTAATCCACACACCTGAAGCAACAAGCAAATGCATACACTGCACCCACTACACCTTTTACAATTACAACTCAATTATTCAATAGAACTCACCTACCCATAGAGTACATTACAACCTGTATCGAAGAACTTCCATTACTCGAGTCATCCCCGGACTCCACCTCTGCACGTCATAACTGATCCACCAATATACCTCGAACTGAAACCAATACAACCCATAATCGTGCAATCAACTTATCATTAAAAGACTCCTCCACTTGGCCCAAAGCCAACGATCAAGACAACAATAACTCACAATGCCCATAATAACACAACACGTTTAACAACTCAAGTCATCTGCAAGTCTCGCATTCACCATTGTAATAGTCATGCCAACTTCCACAAGCGATCCAAACTCAAATTACAACATACATCATTTACTGGTAGAAGAGAACTTACTACAAAACAACATAAGGATCACACACCTAGGACAACCCGCATCAGATATCCCTGCCTGCTTAGCCTCAAACATGATATCTCTCTATATACTTCCGTAGATCATAGCTATTACGCAGTCACTACACACTTATACATTAAAACACAACCAATGCCTAAGCTCGCGGCATAGAGATACACGGTACAAGAACCTAAAGCTGATGGTAGAACCAACACTAGAGCTGAGGTCAAAGGAATCTGGAGCTTCTGGAAGCGCTACCCACACTCGTCTGACCACATGGATACCCTCACTGGACACCACATTTCCCAAGAATGCTACTGAACTTAGCCCAAAAATTCACACTTGGAGAAATTTGCATCAAGCTTCTCCTCCATTAATCTCTATGATATCATCCTCAAATACTGAGTATGCTACCCCTAGCTACGTGTATACGCCAGGGTGCCATCTATGAATACAACAACAAAAGAGTGCTAATACGGCTGGAATACACCGTTAATCAAATACGTGAACGCTACTGGGGCAATGATCACCCTAAAAGACATCACCAAAACCTCAGAACACAACAGGAAAATCCACTTCACTCTACAACTAAGCTACATGAGGGGTCTTCCAATACACTCACAACTCGAAGCCATATGACAACTCGAGACAGAAGTTGAACACTCAATAGTTCTTGCTACATATCCGGCCCATCCCTTTTTGTCACAATCAAACAATATGAACACATCTCACCCTCAATCATACTCACCACATAGACATCCAGTCACAAAGTCCCGTTAATAAGGACACCAACAGACATATTAGTCAGCAAATGCACGACTCACACAATCGAAATCTTAGCACTCAAGCCACATAATGAATCCGGCCTCAAGTCCTCCAGACTGGCCCATTAACAACATGCCAAAATCACATCTCATCCATGAATTCACCAGCCGTCGATGCACAGCTGATACCAAGCGATCTCGTGCGCGTTCGAATACATGGAAGGAATTCAAGAGTTATGCTCTTGGCTGAATAAAATGGATTCACACGACAAGAGTTCAAGAATGTGAGATTTTCCTAAGGGTTCTGTAGCCTTTTGAAGATAAGTACAGACGTCTCTGTACCGATCCGCAATACTCTACTAAACCTTCTCATGACCGATGAATCCTATGTAACCTAGCACTCTGATACCAACTTGTCACGATCCCAAATCTAAATCAGTCGTGATGATGCCTATCGTGGAACTAGGCCAGCCAAAACTACACTCAAATTGTAATAATCTTCCATTTACATCTTTACTAAATTGATAAACCATAAAGGTTTCTTTTAAATCATTTTTAAAACACACCGCATATTAAATACAACACCCGAGATCCCCGAGTCACTGGTCATGAACATCTATAGAAAATATACAATTCAAAAAAAAAAAACTCTAAAAAGTAAGCAGGAGAGAGCGGGATTGTGGACGCGTGCAGCTACCTCGCTAAATCTCCGAGAAGCCTCTGGAACAGATACACAACTCACTCTTCCCTAACACCTGGATCTTCACACAAGGTGAATTGAGTAATGTGAGTACGCCAACTCAGTAGTAATGAAAATAAATCAGGTCTGAGCAGTAAGAAACACATAAAAATCAAATCATCATTTCACAATAAGCACAACCTTTCTTTCCAACAATGTATACGTTAAATCATCACGCTTAAAAGTCGATTTCAGAAAAAATCATTTGGAAATATACTTGCCCATAGTTTCAATATAACTTTCAAGAAGTTTAGTGTAAAAATGATAAAAATCATAAAAAGCCCCTCGGGCAAAACAACATGTATCAGAAACTGCCCATTGGGCATACCTCACAATAACTCATAATCAGCCCCTTTGGCATACCTCACAGTCACTCATGCCTCCCAATCACTCGTCACTCGGCACTCGCACTCAGTAGGTACCTGTTCTCACTGGGGGTGTATACAGACTCCGGAGGGGCTCCTTCAGCCCAATTGCTAATATCAATCCACCTCGTGGCATATCATATCCTCACAATCAAGCCCTCGGCCTCACTCAATCAGCAAATCTCAAAATCCCCTCGGGCATATTAGTAAAATGGGGTACTCAGCCCAAAAACATCATTTTATATCTCAAAATAGTGTAAATAAGGCTGAGTTTCGAAATCAGTTAGACATAACATGAATGAGTGTAAATCATAAATCAACACAGTGAGGAAATATGAGTAAAAATCCCCCAAGGGATCCAAACAAGTCGGCACAAGGTCCCAAACATGGCTTACAACCCAAATATAACAATAATCTTAAAACACAATTTAACATATGATTTAAAAGTAACCACGCAACTTAATAGTTGCCACGAGAAGGACCAAGTCCAAATTCACAGTCAGTTCACGCCACACAGTCGTCATCCTGGTATGTGCGCCACTCTAAAAAATAGTGAGAAAAATACGATGTCCAGGGTTTCATACCCTCAGGACAAGATTTACAGTCATTACTTACCTCCACCCGGGCAAAAATACTAATCCACGATGCTCTTACCCCTCGAATCGGCTCCTGATTGCTCCAAATCTAACCAAAATCGAAAGCTATCAATTTTAGGTAAAATTCCTGATATTGGCCAAACCTGAGTCCCGGGCCCACGCCTCGAAATTCGATAAAAATTGCGTCACAAGAATCCTTATCCTCCCACGATTCTATACTTACTAAGAACACCCATATCGAACCACTATTGCCCCTCCAATAACTCAATCAAAGTTTCCAATTAAATCCCTAACCCCCAATTTATCCCATTAAATCCACTAATTCCAAGCCTAATTCGTCACATAATAACATAGAATCGAGTTCTTGGTCCTGGAAACTTACCTCCACAGAAGACCCTCGAAATCATTCTCCAAATTTCTCTCTAAATGATTCAATCCGCATGCAAAATGAAGAAAATGCCAAAAGTTCGCGAAGGCATGAATTTATACTCTTCTGGCCCGTGGTCTCATACCTGCGGCCACTTATGTGCACATGTGGACCCGCACCTGCGGTCCCAGGTGCGCTTCTGCGCACTTGACTTAAGTCTCCATTTTACGTACCTGCGACTACCTCTTCACACCTTCCCTTCCGCATGCGCGACCACCCATCCGCACCTGCGAATCCTTCAATAGCTGCCAAACTCCGCACCTGCGCATGGTCCTCGCACCTACGGCCATAACATTTGCGGCTCCCCATCCGCAGGTGCGGCCACACCAGCAAAATGGCACCAGCAGCAGCTTTGCTGCAAGTTCCCAAGTCCAAACCTCTGTTAACCATCCGAAATAAATCTCGAGCCCCTCGGGCCCCCAACCAAAAATACCAACAAGTCCCATAACCTTATTTGAACTTAGTCGAGCCTTCGAAACACCATAAACAACGCAAAAACACCAAAAATCACATCAAATTCAAGTCTATGAACTTTGAAATTTCTAAATTTCACCAAAGATGCCGAAACCATCCAAAACACTTCCGATTAACCTGAAAATTTGCACACATTAAAAATTACGAACCTGATCCAACTTTCGGAATTCCATTCCGACCCCGATAGCTTATTTTCCATTGCCGACCGGAAATCGCCAAAAACTAACTTTCGCCAACTCAAGCCTAATTCTACATTAGACATCAAAACCACATTCTGAACACACTCCTAAGTCCCAAATCACCTAACGAAGCAATCCGAACCATAAAATCTACATTCCGAAGTCGTTTACCAATAAGTCAACTTCCGGTTGACTTTTTCACTATTGAACCAAGGTAAGAGACTAAGTGTCTCATTTCTCTCCAACGGTTTACCAATCTAACACAACATAATGAAACTAAATCACATATAATGAAGCAGAAATGGGGGAAACATGGCTATTACTCTCGGAACGACCGATCGAGTCGTTATGAAAACTAAGCGAAAAATAAAAATCAAATAGGACTGTCACATAAGGAGCAATTAAGGGGCCCATGTTTACCTCCACAAATAGGCAAACAAATGCACGCTATTCAGACAAGCAATTTTTTAATGATTTAGGATCCTATAGGAAGGATATCTAAATGAGCATAAACAGAATATATAGCAGTTTAATTAAAGCGAGGCTGTGAGTATCCATCAGTTTGCCTACTGATTTTTATCACTTACTGAATCTGGGCACGTTTAAAGCAGAAAGAAAATTACAGTTTTAAACCCAAGATTTTAATTATGCTACAAGCTTGCCTAAGTGATAATCGGGCAGAATCCCATAGACATGGTATCTAAACTATAAACCAGTGATTGATTTTAATAGGCAGATTTCATCTTTTTAGATCCTATAGGCATGCTTTCTATGTGTTGAAACTGATTATAATCATTATTTCCTATAGACATGATATCTAAACATAGAAACTGATTTTTACACTTACTTCTTATAGGCATGATGTCTAAGTGTCAAGGCTGATTTTATATGTGTTTCCTATAGGCATGATGTCTAACTGTTGAAACTTTTTTTACTCTTATTTCCTATGGACCTTATATCTAAGTGAGAAGAGATGTTAACAGAATGTTATAAAAGTTGATAATTCCTAAAGAAGATCCTACATGCATGGTTTCTAATGCACATTGAGACTTGAGAATATGCATAACCATGAATTTTGATGCATAATTGATAAACGTCCTATAACAAGATTTCTAGGATGCAGGTGTGAACTTCAGGACTACAAATAATGAGATAAGTCATATAGGCATGGTCTCTAATGCATACAAATAATCACAACAATGCTATAGGCATGATTTCTACCCGAACCCAACAAAAATATATATAAAAATCCCTCCCTACTTTCAATAGTAACCCCATATCTGTTTTACAAAGATTATTATTACAAACCAGTACAAATGAATTACATAATGAAAATCACTATACTATAGGGAGCCTTGGCAGGCCCAAAATCAACCTGGAAGCCAGGCCTTCAATCAAATCTGAAGTACACCAGTAGTTCATAATACACCAAATGGGCTTCTGGTGTGTCAAAGTTCCCAAGGGCCTCAAGGACCCTGGGCAATTCACACCAGAACCTTTTCAAAGAAAAGGTTTTGTAAACAAGTTTGGAAGGCCAGCCCCAATGTGTCAAAGTTTGGAGGAGTCTCATGGACTCCNTAGGAGATAGTTGTAGGAAAATAGTTTTATTTAGAAGTGCATAGAAACAAGTTATAAGATCACAAACAGAACAGAATCAGATTGGGTGCCAATAGTAATAACAAGAATAGGAACCCTGAATTACAGGCAGAATAGGGTCACAATTAAGTCAAACAAGGTTTCACATTGCTGGAATTAACTTAGTTCATTAACTATTACTAGGTGGAATCATATAGACATGTATCAACCAGAGAACAACATGCTGAAATTAAGTGACTAATCAGACAGTCACACAAAGGTAGCAGGAATTTGAAGAACATTATTCTTGAAAGAGGTCCACAGAAATCACGAGTTGATCAGGAACATGTTAAGGTAAATTATCAACACATAAAACAGGACAGGATTTGAGGCATGCTAGTTGAGAAATAAGTAAATAAGTGTCATGGATTGAACAGGAATATGCTAAAGTGCACTAATCATACTAACATATAGGACATGATAAATTAACAGGAGTTTAGGCATGCTTGTTAAGCGAGCAATAAACAGGAATATAGGGCAATCAGAGGCATGTTGGTGTCTATAGTAGACTGACTACATAGCATATGTAATAGGACATGTTAACAGAAATAGGGGCATACCAGTTAAGAGATAGCAATAGGAAAGTTAAGGAAAATAAGATCCAAGAGTCTAGCCTTGGCTTTCAGCCGGCTAGACAGTGCAGCAAGTGGAGTAAAAGAGAGAACTACAGTTGAGAGTGTGTGAGTGAGAGTTTGTGTGTGTAGGTGTTTCTGTATCTTTCAGTGTGTGTTCGTGTGTGTTTTTCGTGTTTTAAAATCAGAACAATGAAAGATTTATATAGCAGATAGTAGAGTAAACCAAATAAGGCAAGAAAAATCAATTGCACACAAATAAGGCATGCAACATCAATTAATCAGTCAATTAGGGCTTAACGGGAATAAACTAACAGCAAGTATAACTTAACTTAAGGAGAGTCATTCACGGGGTAAATCAGTAGACATGATTGAGGCTAAATAAGGTAAGTAGTAAATCAATTAGAGGTCAGTCAAAACAATCAAAACCCATAAATCAAGCCAGCAATATAATTAAGGAAGGTAGTACTAATTACGAATCACATGTAAGGAAAGGATAGGTAAAACCTTTCAGAGAGATATCAATTTTTTAAACACAATTTTCGAACCCTAATTAAGCAAGTAAAATAAGTTAATCACTTTTAATTAACAGAGTCACAGTAAACGGGAAAATATTAGAGCAAACAGTAGAAACCCTAGGACATGCAGACATAGATATGAGAACCACTCAAAAAAGTAAAGGAAACCAAAGTTAAACACTTAAACGTTTGAAAATATTTTGCATAAATCTCTTGAAAAATCGAAACTCTAGCTTTTAGGGAAAAATGAAACCGGTTGATGATAATAGTAAAAACGGAAGAATCTTAAAGGGAAACTACTAAAAAAACTCAGAACACTTCAGATCTAAAGAGATCTAAACTGATTTAGCCAGAAATAGTTAAATTTTTACAAAGTAAACGGAGGTAGGAAAAAATCGAGTTTTGAACCAGAGATTTGAAGTCATGAAAACATAAAAAATGATAATACTCACAGACATGGGGTGAATATGGACAGATTAGTCGAGAACAAAAGGGGTTTGAACCAAAACTCGCTCAAACTTCTTGAGATTCCATCAAGTAATATGAAAATCGGAACACCAGTGGTGATAAAAGGCCGGATAGGGCCTGGGATTGAAGAAGGAAACCATGAATCAAAGGTGTTTTGGTGACGGCGGGCTAGGGTTAGGAGAAGGGTGAGAGAGAAGAGAAGAGGGAAGGGGTTTCAAGGAGACGGATTTGGAGAAGTGAGGTGGGGTTTGGTATATTAAAAAAGGAAAGATTGTCTTGGACCGTTGATCTTCTGAGACCAATGGCCAAGATTAAATCTGGGGGTTGGGCGGGTTATAGCAATTGGGTTATTGGGTTTGGGTTATGGGTAAGGTTAGGGTATTGGGCTGGTTAGGGTATTGGGCTGAGTCCGAAAATTAGTTTAAAAGAGGTTATTTGTTAAATACCCAATTATTTTGATAAAATAATTTATAGAAATAGCTAATAAATGATAAAAATTCTATTTGTGTATGAAAATTATTCAAAATACTTACTTAATATTATAAAAATATAAAAGGTCATTTTCGTGTAACATCAAGTAATTATGCACACATGGGTTATTATTGCAAAGTTATCGCAATTATAACCTACAAATGTAAATAGAACTATGCATAAAATAACTAAAGCTTAATATTAATATAAATGATAAAAATTAAGCAATAAAATTATTATAAAATCATTTATGCTGCAATTAATAATTATATAGATAATAAAATGATGGAATAAATTAATTTAAAATCCTTTAAAATTACAGAAAATTATGGAAAAATACTAATTGATGCTTATGCATTATTTTTGAAAGTATATATGCATTTTGAAAATATTATAGGAAAAAATTGGATATCAACACATACTTTATTATATTCCATGGATTTTAACTCTTCCTTTATGGTATCAAATCCATTTGTCAGACTCATTACTTTCTATGGCTTGTGAAGATGAAATTGGATACTTATTAAGACCAATGTCAAAATCTGACTCTTGCAAATAAACCACGTAATCATCCGAAATAGCCAATTTTCTAAATGGTATTTCTTGTGGTTCATTTGTATCATATATTTGTGAGTTAGTTTCTTCATGAAGTATTTCATCCAAATGTTGTTCGGTTTTGTCAAAGTGTTCTTCAACAACCAGAACAATATTTGGTATTTGTGTGGAAGTAGGCACATTCGTGGGTGATAGGAATTGTCACGACCACAAATCCACTAGTCATGATAGCACCTAACACAACCCTCTAGGTAAGCCAACTAATAACTATCCAATTCCAATAATATTAAAAAGACAATAAAGTAAAGAAATTACCTGAATCTTATACATTTCCCAAGGACGGGTAGTACAAATCATGAGCTTCTAAGAATAGAGTTTACAAAGTTGAAATGAAATGAATACATCGTCTTTTAGAAAAGTACATAAACAGAGTTTTATAGATCTAAAGCTACCACGAACAAGGGCAGCTAAAATCGGGACGAAGGTACATCTTCAATCCAGCTCTCATCGAACACAACAACATCAACTACCAACATCTGCATGAAAGTTGCAGAAGTGTAGTATGAGTACAACCGACCCCATATACTCAATAAGTAATAAATCTAACCTTAGGTTGAAAGTAGTGACGAGCTAACACAAGGCCGGGTCCAATACCAATATTCCACAATAGTTCATAACAACATAATACAAGTAATAAAAGAGGTATCTCAGAAGTAAAATGCTCAGCTCGTTCATAGTTCCAGAATATAGGCATGCTTTTCAAATATCTCAGTGAAAACTCAAATCCTTTTACCGTAAATGCCAAAATACGAGTAAGATTGAAAACTGTGATTTTTCTAAAAAATATTCTTTCAACAATAAGTAAGATGTTTCATTTTCAGATAGTACGAGGAAAGTACGTCTCTATGCCTTCATGTCAAAATATAGGTAAAATCATAAATGTCCCCAAAACTGGGTAGCAGAAAGGAATGCATCTCTATGCATGTATTTCAAGTATGCATGTCAAATGCAATGCATCTCGATGATTAGCTCATGTACTTACACTCTCAGATTACTCAATCTCACTGTCTCGCATCCTCTCTCACTATGCTCAATGCTCAGCACACTCAATCACTTAACCTGTACAATATCTGTTGCGGCGTGCAGCCCGATCCACATATATATAGTCGACTGCGCTCATTGGGTGTGTGCAGACAAAGGAAGGTCTCCTTCAGCCCAGGTGCTATATTGCTGCGGTGTGCAGCCCGATCCCATAAAATGTAATCAACATATCGTCGCGGCGTGCAGCGCGATCCCTTAGAATAAGAAGCTTTGACGGGTCCTTGACCCACTCACGAATAAACATGTGAGTTGTAATTGTTGTAATAAAAACCTTTCAATGATTTGGGTGTATAAACATATATATAACGGAAACTTACCGTAAGAGAAGTAAAGTTATTCGACGACTAATCATGAACTCGTGAAGTCTCTACGATAGCAAGTCTAATCTCAAGTAGAAATGTAAAATAGAGGAATTTAATAGGCGAGAGACTGCTCAAATAGTACAACTATAACATGATGTGAACCTAAGTCTACCCGGACAATAACATGAATGTAGCTACGTACGGGCTCTCGTCACCTCGCGCTTACGTAACCTCGAAACAAGTAGCATACATAAATATACAACACCTAGGGGTAATTTGCCCCTCACAAAATTAGACAAGAGACTTACCTCGTCTCAAAGATCACTTTCTTGTCCAAAATTGTGCTTTCAATCCTCAATTCGCTGCCAAACGACCCAAAGCTAGTCAAATGATATATAAAATAATCAATACATGCTCAAGAGTTCACATCCTAACCATTAAGTTGATTTTCTAACCCAACTTGAAGAATTCTTAAAATTCACCCCCGGGCCCACATGCCCGGATTCTAAAAATTTTCGAAGATAAACATTACCCGTAATATTATGAACTCAAATATGTGATTTGTTCTCAATTCCATACCCAAATTCGTGGTCAAATCTAAAAATATAATTTCTAGATTTTCTACCAAAACCCCCACAATTTTTACTAATTTTCCATGCTTAAATCATTATACCAACCATGTATTTAACTTGCAATAGGTGGGAACCACTTACCTTGACATAGATGATGAAAATCATCCTTCCAAGAGCTCCAAAAATCGCCCATCCAAAAGAAAAATGGAAGAAAATGGCAAAATCTTGTCCATAAAATGACACTACCCAGCCCGAATTTTGCACATGCGGTCCAATATCTGCTCCTGCGGCTCCGCACCTGCGGAAATCCCATCACAGGTGCGGATCCAGCTTGGCCCAGCAGTTACTGCATCTGCTCCCCATCTAGCGCATCTGCACTTCCGCTTTTGCGCTCACGAACCTGCGCGCCTTTTCCTGCTTCTGCAGCCCAGGCCTTTTGGCCAACCTCTGCTTCTGCACTTCCCTTGCCACTTTTGCAGCGTCACACCTACGAGACTTTTTCCGCAGGTGCAATTGCACCAAATCTCAGGCCTTCAACAATACCACCAAGCTCCAAATTGATCCGTTAATCATCCGGAATAAATATGAGGCCCCTGGGACCTCAACCAATTATATCAATACGTACTAAAACACCCTACATATTTAGTCGAGCCTTCAAATTACATCAAACAACGTTGAAACCACGAATCGTACCCCAATTCAAGCTTAATGGAACTTCAAAATTTTACATTCGATGCCGAAACCTATCAAATCACGTCCGATTGACCTCAAATTTTGCA
Organism: Nicotiana paniculata; assembly: GCA_005239505.1. Classification (NCBI taxonomy): domain Eukaryota; kingdom Viridiplantae; phylum Streptophyta; class Magnoliopsida; order Solanales; family Solanaceae; genus Nicotiana; species Nicotiana paniculata. The sequence continues at coordinate 48,433 of ML327799.1, forward strand.
CACAAGACACATTCAACATTACAGACCTACTCCAACTTCCGGAATTGGAATCCGCCCCTGATATCAAGAAGTCCACTCTCGGTCAGACTTCTCAAAACCTTTCAAATTTCTAACTTTCGCCAAATGACCCCGAAATGACCTACGTCCTCCAAATCCACTTCCGGGCATACGCCCAAGTTCAAAACCATCATACAAACCTGTTGGAACCTTCAAATCCTGATCCCGAGATCGTTTGCTCAAAAATCACACTCTAGTCAATTCCCCCAACTTATGGCTTCCAAAATTAGAATTCTCTTTCCAAATCAACTCCGAACTTCCCGAAATTCAATTCCGACCAAGAGGACAAGTCATAATACCTGAAATGAAGCTTCTTAAGGCCTTAAACCGCCGAGCGACGTTCTAGAGCTCAAAACGATTGGTCGAGTCGTTACATCCTCTCCCACTTAAACATACGTTCGTCCTCGAATGTGCTAAGAATTACACTAGAGTTGACCAAAATCAATGTTTAACACCTCATGCACCTACCCGTGCTACCACAACCCAGTTGAGAACATTAGCTCGAGCAACCCGAATATCCTTCTTTTTATCTGGTCAAATAAACCTTAGAACCAAATTCCAACATCTGAAATGCTCTTTGAGGTCTGTTTCCAACAGTCGAAAACTATACCCATCACTACACTATGTACTAATACATGATTGCATACTTGTTCTGAATCCACACCATGCACTATATATTTCACCTGAACATAATATCACCCTCTAACAATAATAGCCACAATTCCACGAATCTGATGCCCACAACGCACCCCATGGTGCATATAAGTCCTGTTCCAAATCTTGCAATACTGCCACGACGGAAGAAATGTGTAGAAATTCATAACCAACAGCCAAGTCAACAAATCATTGAGTCTCTCCTCCTGATAAGAACCATTACCTCATTATGAACCAAATAACGATATTTGCTCTCAAATATACCGCATATAAATCCGATCGCACTGATCCCAGGTCCAATAATCTCATCTCACCCAGTACAAACTGCTCAGGCAATAAGCCACCTCAGACACTGCCAAAAGTCTCATATAATGCCACAATATACCAACAAGTTACAAACTCGAATGTGATACATAAAGGAATGAACTCTGGAAAGAACTACTCAACCCACACAACTAATTTAAACAACTGAAAGATATTATGAACCTTCCTTAGAAAACGAGAAGTAATACACACAGTAATAGGTAGGGGATATTGTACTCCACATTACACTGTTGCCGTGTGCAACCCAATCCAACCATGATGTCGCTTCGGCGTGCTACCCGATACAACCATGATACCCGTGGCGGCGTGCTACCCGATCCAACAATATCCCTGTGGCGGCGTGCCACCCGATCTACACATAACAATCTGTAAGAAAATACTTACCGAAATAAAATGATCATAACTACGAAATACCCGAATATCGACCACAAGCACTCGAAGTGCATAATACATATCCTAGGGAGACGGATAGCACCATATGCTACGTAACTCAAGCATAACTACGGTATGATAAATGACTTGTATCTCGAGAGCCATCCTGCTCTCACAACACTACAAATTACACGGAGTCTCAATACGAGTGCGAATAATCAAGCAACCTCACAACCCACCTGGCATAATATAGATTCCACAGAATAGTTGATGACACAAATAACATCCAAAGCCCGAAGATTCCTCCATAAACAACGCTAAGACGAAAGAACATATCCGTCCTGATATAGATCCCATATTCACATTTAGGTCCACCCACGGACTCCAAGCTGATTTAACCGTACCACACTAGGCTAATAACCTTTCAAGGGTCCACACTAACTCCTTTTCAAATGACACAAAAGATCAACCGTCAATCCGGAAAAAAACATCCATAGTTCGTAACCAAATGAATAGAGCGCCTTCCGGGCCTAAAATCTCACATTAGAGATGGTACCATAATCTCTATACTTGGTTCCAATCTTCAATCAACCAAGTGGCTATAGGTCACACTTACACCATCTTCCCGTGGGATACACTCCCACAACCTTATGCACCAGGTAACAAGTCTGCACACCCATACCACCAGCCATACTAATGATGTAAAGCAAATCAAAAATCAGCAAATTAGAACTCAAAGCCCTTTACACAGGACACCGATCTCAGGTGATGCTAAAGAAAATAACAACTTACTCTAACATCTGAATCCTTTCCTGCTCTCCCAAGCTCGTAACATTATTTTCTACACCGAACCGAAATCCTGATCCTCAACTTCCAATTCCCATGTCGCTCACTGCACCTAACATGCCAATACGCGAGAATACCATAATTCCATCATAACTCCGGAACCACTAATAAAATAAGCACTCTGGCATATAGAAACCCTTCGCTTAACTGACTTCAGAGAGCCATTGCAACATGTGACTGAATTCCCATAACTACAGAAAATACAAACCTCGAGTAGTGGTCTAAACCACCAAAATTCTTCCGGGATCCATCTACACATAACAGACCATAATACTCGAATGAATCCATATAAAATCAATTACGGCGACCGTCAAGCCCTGCACGTACCGCCACAAATCACATGTATAACTTAACATGCTGAAAGAATTGATCATTGCCACCATAATGCCAATAAACCATTACTAACCGACCCGACTTCTTCTAATTTACTCCGGACTTGCCTTAGGAATATTAATAGATACATTTAAAAACTAACGACCCCAAATACGCACTCATCCTGAGTGACCTTATTTCACGAGACCACGCTGTCTCAAAAACCCACGGACCATATCATGCTCTCCTTGTGCGCATATCCGCTTCTTCAACTGGTACACCCATCCTGATAATTCCTTTATGAACCCGAAGTTATTTTCTCCCATTCCTCCAATGCTATACCGTGTTTCGTTGATAACATAGAACACTCTAAGCCCCTTTCATAATTCACTGCAAAATCTCGATACTTAGCCATACCACGGACTCAAAATCCCTTGGCACCGCAATTTAATATTAGAACCTACTAGGCATCCACTCTGAATATAATCAAACTCCGAGGGTCATGCTAGTACATGAACAACCTCTCAAATAAGCAACCGACTGGATTCATTTCCTTATATATCACATCCACATGAAGCATAGACTCTGAGTCTTCCCAAAACCTGAACATGAACCGATAAGGCCAAAGATAGCGCACATTCCTCAAATCCTTTGCTCAAATTACCACTGATGTTTTCTTTCCCTAGTCGTAATAATCCACCAATATGTTGATAACCAGAAACCGCACAAGTATACAACCACACAATCCAATCATAGACGGTGGGACTCTCCCACTTAGCTTGAAGCTACAATTACGTAACCCTGGGACCCACCGAGGTTCCTTCATCCCCATTGATATCAGCTAAAAGTTCAATAACGCATTCCAACTCGAAGTCATATTGCATCCAAATAAAATCCATGGTCCTAGTCACTGCCCATCACAATTCCCAAATTGCTCTAATTTTCCCTCAAGGCGTGTGGATATCGTACCACAAAACCCATATGCTACTATGTCACTCTCCCACTTTTGTTCAACCCTCTCCTTTAAGCAACTCTTCGACTTCTACTTTTCATACTTGACCTTCTAGCAATTCAACCACCGCGAAACACCTCCCACATATCCTTCCTCGTCCTCTGCAGCCCAATTGTTGCCCCTATTCCAATCCATCTCTATAACCCGAACAATTGAGTCACTGCCAACTCTAGACCTCTTAGAAGATCATCTCTCTCGATCTATCAACACGAGGAACATCAATTCGATTATAAACCACTGCACACCACGATTTTTGAAAACTTCTTCCCCGACACTATTTCATAATACCCCGCCATTGAAGGCGAATTGAAGAAAACCATCATCGCCGAACTTAGCACATTCATCAAGGACAATGACACCACATCACAGATAAAAGTTCCACCATGCTTAAAAATACCAAGTCCTGTCACCCTATCAACCCAAATCTAAACATTCCTATTCCGATTGCTTTTCATTCACCGAAAATAAAATACTGAATCTCTAAATCATGCACTAAGTAAAACCTCCTTTCAGGTCATTCACTGACTTGACGCCTAGACAAGCATCCTACCTTTCCACAAAAACTGTGTGACAGCAACACACGATTCATCATAACAATCAAGGCCAAATCTCAAAACCTTAGATAACACTGGTGCTGAGCTGAAACGACAGGACGACCTTCCGCAAGGAAACAATAATAGGCCAATCAAATACGCAGGTGGAAACATCCTACACCACATCTGTAGTACCATGAAAATTCCTCGATTCCCAATCTATAACAAGCTCTTTACGTCACATAATATTGAATAGGGAAGAAATAAAGATACAAGCCTCAGAGGAGCCAATTCGCACGATGAGAAATCAAGAACGGAAGTGCTCCTAACAGCCCTGTAGCCTCTCGAAGATAAGTACAGACGTCTCCGTACCGGTCCGCAAGACTCTACTAGACTCGCTCATGACTCGTGAGACCTAAGTGAACCTAGTGCTCTGATACCATATTGTCACGACCCAAAATCCATTAAAGGTCGTGATGGCGCCGGACACCGCTGTCAGACAAGCCAAAAATAAATACTTAATTTGGTTCTCATTTTAATATTTTTAAAATCATGTTTTACTTCAATTAAATAGTAAAAAAAGAGGGAAAATACAGAGTAAATAATGATACATCTAACAATTTCAATACAGGACAACCCATAATTATCCCAATATTCGGTGTCACAAGTGCATGAGCATTAACTAGGAATATAAAATGAAAATATAGCAACTGTCCGGAATACAAACTGGACAAGAAAAATGTAAATACTCTGAAGGAGACTCTGATGGCTGCGGTAGACGAATGGAATGTAGCTCACCTAGGTCCCCGCATGTATACACGCCTCTGCTCTCACAAAGTCTCTAGACATATATGTAGCTGCACAAAAATGTGCAGCAAGTGTAGTATGATTACGTAAGCAACGTGTACCCAGTAAATATCTAGCCTAACCCTGGAGGAGTAGTGACAAGGGGCCGACATCGACACATACTAGTGGTCCAATAACATCAGGCACAGTAAATATGAGGCAAAGTAAATAAATAAAATAGAGAAGTATAAGTCCTATGATACAAATCCCCTTCTTTACGAGGAAGTTAAGCTCTCCATTGAAAATTCCCTCAACCGGAGCATATATATATATAGGATCTCATCAAGTAGATTGCCTTAATTCAAATCCGAAAAATTCACAGATACACTGGCTTCTTTCCAGGTATTACGCACGATTTCATGAGGGTATGATTTAGGAAATGCCGAGGCGTATGTCCCGATCCAACATAATAATTAAAATGAGCACTGCTGAGGGTCGAACTACCCAAATCATATGACAAGTCAATTAGCCTACCGAGGCGAACGACCCGCTCTCATGAGAGTGTAGTACATAAATCCTGCCGAGGCGAACGACCCGATCCCATATGAAGTGAAATACATAATCCTATCGACGCGAACGTCCCGATCCCATTAGAGTAAGAAGCTTTGACGGGTCCTTGAACTGACTCACGAATAAACGTGTGAGTTGTAATTTATTTAATAAATACCTTTAAATGAAGTGTGTGTGTGTGTGTATATATATCACAATAACATTCGTAAGAGGAGTAAAGTTATTTGGCAACTTATCATGAAGTCATGAAATCTCTACGATAGCAAGCCTAGTCTCAAGTAGAAATGTAAAACAAAGGCATTTAATAGGTGAGAGACTGCTCAAATAGTACAACTATAACATGATGACCATGACTTCACAGTCCACAACCATGAAACAATCTGCTCCTGAAAACTCCTAGTCTCCAAATCCATAGAACACACAAATCACCATATCTGATCCCAACTCTACCGCTAGAATGTCTAACACATCTCTCATACACGAACATCCTATGACGAATACTTCCAAAATTCTTCTGTGCCACATAGCAAAATTTGAATATCAGCAGTCGATCAACCAGGAGAGTGCCACAGTACCAGTGAGGTATCTATACATCAAAACACATTGCCCCTTCTGAAATGTATACTCTCATCAAGCTATACCAAATAGTAATATCATTTACCTGGTCATCTGAAACCGTCCATGATGCCTACGAATTTTATGACCTTCCCTTCAAAACTGAACTGTGATCTCGCTCACGTAAATCTCGATCTCACACAACTCGCCTCATATACCATGCCATCATATGAAAAATACGAGAACTTCATAGTCCACTCCAAGTCACAAGATACTACATACTCAATTAGCCAAGGACCTTCCATTTGATTTCCTCTGGGAGAAATTCACCATACACCACATTCTCCTCATGCTAGTAGGAAATATACCCTTCAAACTTTGGTAAAAACCATTGAGAACTATTCGAAACACATTTGCACATAACCAAGCTATAAGAACCGAATCTCTCTAACTCAACCCATCCGCGTAGGTCGCCCAAACCCAAGAGCATTGCCACGAAACACATGTAGATACTAGCCACGTCATAAGTACCCTAAGAACCGATCATACCCATTACTGTGCTGATCCAACCTACTACAGAGTCGTCCTATTTCTCCAAGTCCTTTCCAAATTTCCTTCAAATTGATACTTCTCCTTGATAGGTGTTGGTTGATTTCCCAATGCACACGCAAGTGTACGTGGTCGACAAGTAATATAGG